>CAUYRT010018963.1:0-14510 GCA_963574885.1 Lepilemur ruficaudatus
TAAGGAGGTTGTGTGTTTCTAAGACTTTGTCCATTTCCTCCATGTTTTGTAGTTTTGGGGTATATGGATTTTTATAGCATTCAAAGATAATGTTTTGTACTTCTGTGATGTCTATAGTGACCTCTCTTTTTTCATTTCTAATTGAGTTTATTAAAGTCCTTTCCCTTTGAGTTCTTGTCAGTCTAGCCAGAGGTCTATCAATTTTGTTTATCTTTTCGAAAAGCCAGCTTCTGGTTTTGTTGATCTTCTATATTATTCTTTTGTTCTCTATTTTGTTTAGTTCTGCTTTGATCTTTGTTATTTTGTTTCTTCTATTAGGATTGGGATTGGTTAGCTCTTCTTCCAATTTCTTGAGTTTATTCATTAGGATGTCAACATCTAAGCTTTCTGTTTTTTGGATGTAAGCATTTATTGCTATTAGTTTTCCTCTTAGGTATGTTTTTGCTGTATCCCACAGGTTTTGGTAACTTGTGTCTCCATTATCATTTAGTTCAAAGAAACTCTTGATTTCCCTCTGAATTTCCTCCTTGACCCAAGAGTTTTTCAATAATAAATTGTTTAGTTTCCAAGACTTTGTGGAGCAATGAGGGCTTCTACAGGAATTGAACTCTAATTTTATACCTTTATGGTCTGAGAAGACACATGGTATAATTTCTATTTTTTTGAATTTGTTGAGATCTGATTTGTGGGCTAGTGTGTGGTCAATTTTGGAAAAGGCTCTATGGGCTGTTGAGTAGAATGTAAATTCAGCTTTATTTGGGTGGAATGTTCTGTAGAGATCTGTCAGATCTTTTTGTTCAAGAGCTCTGTTTAAGTCCATTACTTCTTTGCTCATTTTCTGTTTGGAGGATCTATCCAGTTGATTCAGTAAAGTGTGGAAGTCCCCTGCTATTATGGCAGTATTGTTTAAAATGTTTTTAAGGTCCAATAAGGTTTGCTTTATGTAATTAGTTGCTCCTATGTTGGGTGCATAAATATTAAGAATAGTTAAATCTGCTTGTTGGATCTTCCCTTTCACCATTATATAGTGGCCATATTTATCCTTTTTCACTTTTGTTATTTTAAAGCTTATGTTGTCAGCAAGTAGTATAGCTACTCCTGCTTTCTTTTGACTTCTGTTTGCCTGGATGATAGTTTTCCATCCCTTGACCTTTAGCAGGAAGACATCTTTGTCGGTTAGATGTGTTTCCTGAATACAGCAGATACTGTGCTTGTGGATTTTTATCCACTCTGCCAGTCTATTTCTCTTCACAGGATAGTTTAAGCCATTAACATTTATTGGAAGGATTGAAATTTGAAGAAGATTTCCATTCATATTGTCGGGTAAAGTCCTGTTGCTTTGTTTCACTCCTCGTGCCATAATGAAGTTGAAGTTCTAGGAATTAACTCTTTGAAGGTTTTACTTTGAAGAGTGCTTATTGCCCTGTTCGGTGTGAAAGGAAGGTCTAAGTACTTCTTGTAGGCCTGGTCTGGTCTTTGCAAATTCCATCAGAGAATGCTTGTCTGAGAAAGACTTTATTATTCCCTCATAGAGGAAACTTAATTTTGCCAGATAAAGAATTCTAGATTGGGCTTTGTTCTGTTTTAGAGGATTAAGGATAGACACCCAGTCCGTTCTGGCTTGTAGGGTTTCAGATGAGAAATCTATAGTTAATCTGATAGGTCTACCTTTGTAGCTTATTTGTTGTTTTTGTCTGGCTGCACGAAGAATTGCTTCTTTCGCATTTACTTTGGTCAGCCAATAACCACGTGATGTGGTGATTGCCTTTTCACGTTGAGTCTCCCGGGAGTTCTGTGTGCTTCTTGTATCTTAATATCAAGATTTTTGGCCAGGCACAGCATATTTTCCTCCAGTATTCCATGAAATAAGTTTTCCATCCCTTGCGAATCCTCCTCTTCTCCCTCTGGTAGCCCTATCACCCTGAGGTTCCGGGTTTTTTTACATAATACCATACTTGTTGTAGACTTTGGTCTTGTTTCTTGTTTCTGTGTTCCCTTTCTTCCTCTGATTTGTTTATTGCATAGGCATAATCTTCAAGCTCTGAAATTCTCTCCTCTACATGGTCCATCCTATTCTTAAGACTTTCCATTGAGTTTTGGAATTCCTCGAATATTTCCTTCATTGCCAGGATTTCTGTTTGATTCTTCTGTATCACTTCAATTTCTTTGGATAATTTTTCATTCATTTCCTGAATTGTTCTTGTTTTTTCTCTATGTTGGGAGTCAATCTTCTCTTCAATTCTATTGAGTTTTCTAACAATCGGAATTCTTCCTCTGTCAATTTAATTGTATCATGTAAGTTGCTGTCAGTTGGTGATGATCAAGTATTTTCTTTTGGAGGTGACTTCTATCTCTGATCCTTCATGTTTCTTGTGATCTTTCACTGGTTCTTTCTCATCCAGGCACTTTGTCAAGAACTGGAGATGCTGGGACTGGCTTATGAACCAAAATCTGAGAGGCTGCTTCTACCATCTTTCAGCCTCCAGCAGGAAAGAGGAAGCGAAGTGGAGGTAACAGTCTGGTGACCGGGTTTCAGGATGAAGAGCCTCCTTCCCAGCTCCACCCAGGGATGGGGTCAGTCCACATTGGTGCAAAGCCCTCATGCCAGAGTCACAGGAGAGGGTGGTTGGCAGTGTCTTCCCAGGTCATAACTGGAAAGCCAACCTCCCTCGCAACTCCGCCCTGCTCAGATGGGTTCCATTCTCTTGGCCCAGAACACAGGCCACTGGGTGGAGTGGGAAACCACCCAAGACTGACCTGGCAAGTCAGCCGCAAATGTCACTACACTCCCCTATCCACCCACTTCAAATGCAAAATCTGTGAGTTGGGGGATCAGATGGACTCTCTCCTTCTATTTTCCCCCCTTTCAAATGCCAGACCTGCTTGTCCAGGCTAGGACAGAAAGGGGGATTGTAACTGCCTCCAGAGCAACCTACAGCATCCCCAGGCCACGAGAAGGCATCCCACCACCTACTTAGAGCCACCGTGGCTGACGCCCATGAAGCAGGGGGAGTAGAGAACACGGGCAGCTTCCAAACCATGCTCCAAACCCATTGCTTCCCCAACCCGCTGAGTCACAACTGGCTGCAGGAAACCATGCTCACTCTGTCTCTCCAGTGCCAGCCAAAACCACAGTGAGTTCCCAGGGCAGAGTCTCCTCCAAGGTATACGTTCCCTGTCCTAGTCTTGGAAGCCTCCCAATGTGAGAGGCCTCTCTCCGCACTCACTCTTGCAGAACTGGGAAGCGGCTACTGGGCTAGGACCCTCCCCCAGCCAGGGCTGACTTAGAGGAGGCACCAGAGTGTTCGGCACCCACTCCAGTTTTTACTCTGCACAGCCCATCTGGCTGCACCACCACTTCCTGCCGACTTCAGGCACTTCTCTGCCTGCGTGGGTGTGGGGCTCAGTGTGGGGAGGACCACCTCACGGAAGTCATAACACCCCACTGCAGCCAGCCAGGGCGGGACCTGGGATCCCTCCCTAGGGCACACATCCGACTCCCTGGGCTCCACAAGAGATTCTCCGAGTCACTTCTGTTTTACCACTGGTGTCCTGTGTCCCACGCTGTTTCTCTGCAGGTACACAAAACTGGTCCTGTGGAAGTGAAGTTCACTAGCATGCAGTAGTCCACCTATTTCACCTCCTACTCTAAGAGCAGAGAGCCAAGAGGTCACCCCTAATCTGCCATTTTCTGTTTCTGTGCCTGTTTTTAATGTCCTACATTGTTTTGGTCTAGATTTCCCTGTATGGCAAGCATACCTAACTTTTACAAATTAATTGAAAATGAAGACTTTTCTGCTTGCATTCTTTTGGTTGAGTTTCATGGGATTGCATGTATGATAAAAATAGCCCTTTTCCATCATCTTTAACTGAAAAAACACCACAAAAACCCTAGCTTTTAAAATATTGGACTGACATGATGAAAGCTCTCTGCTAATAATTTTTGTTGATATGAACTACAGAGATAGTTAAGAAATAGAATCAACTGAACTTGCTGATGCATAGAAAATAGGATCCAAAGAAAGGGGAGCAACCAAGGACAGTCATTACATTTTCTTGGCTTGAGATAATAGGACAGTGCCAGTGCCAATTATTTAAGGGGAGGACTGGAAAAGATTGCTATGGGAGGGTGTATTAAGAGTTTCATTTTATGCTTATTAACATTGAGAAACCTCTGAGATATCCAAGTGAGGATTTCACATATACTTCTTGGATATGAGTCTGGTGTTCCAGGCAGAGGTCTGGGCTTAATATGAAATTGGGATGAATTAGTTATGTGTGTATATATATATATATGTATATATATATATAGTAATTAGGGCCTTGGTGATGGTTAAAGTGATTTTGGAGGTTGTACAGAGGAGAGTAAAAGGCAAGCTCTGAGATATCTGTACTCTTAGGGGTCAGAGATTATAGAAAGAGCAAAGGATGCTGAGGTAAGAGGAAAACAAGAACATGGTATCTCTGAAGGGGAGAGGTGATAAGGTTCTGAGGAGGAGGGAATGATCAATTGTATTAAATGAAGCTGAAAGGTGGAGTAGAGGAAAGAAGGGATTGCCCACCAGATTTGGCGACATGAAACTCACTAGTGACTTTGACAATAGTAGCTGCAGTGCATTGGTGCAGTGAGAAACCGGATTGCAGTGGCTTCAATTAGTGAGGTAGAAGTGAGAAAGCAAAAAGAAAGCAGACAACATTTTTGAGAGGTTTAGCTGTGAATGGTAGCTGAGATACATGGTGGTAAGAGGTAGCATTAGTGTCTTTTGTTTATTTGATTTTAATATGCAATGTACTAGAGCATGTTTGTATCATAATTGAAATGACATAAAAGGGAAGAGATTAATTATACATGAGAGAGATGGGTGATTGACATTGCATTGCCTTTAATAAAGTTGAGAGGGAATTTAATTCAGAGCAAAATTGAGATACTGGCAATGGACAGATGCGTGGTCATATCTTTTGTTGAACAGGATGAAAGATGGGGACATGTATATTAATGCAAGAAAGTTTTTAAATTTGGTGGTGGGGAAATGATGAAATTTCTTTCTGATGGCTTCTGTTTTTGTCTGTGAAATTTGAGGGGGAATCATCAGGTTGCTGAGGCAAAACTGTTTTGTCAGGCTTGAGATAACAGAGGTATTAGAAACCTTTTAATTGTCATTAAGAACCTCAAAACATCTGCCTTGTTATTCTTGATATATTTAAATGACTATCTTATTCCAAGAATTCTTTTTCTAGAAAATAGTTAATGAAACTATAAATCAAAGCTAAATGCCTACTGACACATTACTGTTTGAGTTAGTGCCTATTAACGTATCAATTTTACAGATTGAAAAACCTGAACCCTATAGATGTTAAATATTTTGCTCGATGTGACATAGATGGGAAGTGAGGGAATTCTATTCAATTTAACCTGTCTGACTGTAGAGGCTGTGCTCTTAATCGTTACACTATGTTGCCTCTATTTATTATAACATTTAAATCTCACACATATATACACACACACATACATGGTAAAAGTATAATGGGATTGATGTCTTTCTCATTACTGTCCTTATCTTTGTTTCAAAATTTTCTCTACCCCCCCACCAAATTTTTAATTTATTTTTTAGTTTTAGGGTAAAATAAATACCTCCTTTCTATGTAACTAAAGCTTGACTTCAGTAAATAAAACTATACATTCTCACCTTAGCACTAGCCCCTTAGCATTTTTATACATATCAATTTTTATTTTAAATCTTTAATAATCAAGCAATGATAAAGTACCTAGACACTTGAGGCATTCTGTAACTTACAGTGTGAATTTATCTTCCTGAAAAATCTTTCTTCCCAATCTGATATTAACATTTGCTTTTATGAACATGTTAATTTTTCTACATGATGGTTTTCTTTAACTTTTATTTTTAATAAGACAAGAACAAGAATTGAGAGTATCTATATAAAGCAAAGAAGAACAAAAATATGCTGTTTTAGCGTGAGTTAATGAAGAATTGTATGTTAAAGAATCATGAAAGATCTTGAAATAATGTTGGTGTGTTATTCCTGAATCCTGTTTATTCCTCCTATTTTTCTTTGTGTGGGAGTACTATCTGTAATCTTGAAATAATGTTGGTGTGTTATTCCCGAATCCTGTTTATTCCTCCTATTTTTCTTTGTGTGGGAGTACTATCTGTAATTTGGATGCAAAAGTTTGACTTGACAATTCATTTATTAAAGATAAGAGTAGAGAGTAGATCCTTAGCTGGAGAGGAGAAATGCAATAAAAAGAAAAAAACCATTGATATGAAAGGAATACAAAAAAGTAATTAACCATTTTCTATAGTTTTGAATTTTATAACATTGTTCATTTATTACAAAGTTCAGTGAAAGAGTACTGAGTTATCCTATTTTATGGAGAAGAAAGTGAAACAAGAATATGTATAATTTGTTTTGAGTATGACAGTATATTAATATACAGCACCTAAAATTTATCTTTCTCTTTTTTTCTGACATTCTTGCTCACTTTGATTCAGGAACTGTTGGTTGTGGAGGGTTATTTTTGACTAAAATTAATACTTGAAATAGTTCATACTTATATTTTGAAAAATTTTAAAGATAATAATTAAAATATAAATATAACTATAAGAAGTTAACCATAGAATTAAATTCATCCTGATATTTTAATGATACCCTGGTGTATTACCTGATTTTTAAGATCAGCTTTTGTGGGGAGAGGAGAGGGTGAATATTGGGCCACAGAAATGGAGGAAAGAACATAAGATGGAATGTTTGGCTAGAGGCCAAAATGCCAATTTTGCTTACTTAATTTTTCTTCTTGGTAGAATGGCCCTGTTTGAGAGCTATGTTACTCTAGGCACCAAAACCCAATATATAAGAGAAAAGATTATTATGCTCTATCTAAAGCTACCTAAAGGTGGAGTGTACTTATTCTGTGATAACAAATTTTTTTCTTTCAACCACACCTTGATTATGTAATTTCACTTTAATAATATGGGCAGTTTTTAGACAAACTAGTTAAAATTCATATTATATTTTTAAAAAGCTCTCATGTAATATGCTATATATCAAGGTCAGTTAATTAACTAGCTCTTTTGATTTGGTAAAATAAAAGTTGTCTTGGCTCTTCAATCAGAATTTCTGAGAGAGAGAAAAAGAGAGAGAGAGAAAGAAAGAAAGATTCTAGTAACATACCTAGAATCATACGGAAATCTTTATTTATTGCTTTTGGCCTCCTTGAAATGTCAGACATGACAGACAGCAGACACATGTGTGCTCCTCTTTAAGCTTATGGTCACTGAAACTCCTTATTCAAAGAAATGTTGAAAATACTACATTTTTACCCTTTAAAGAATGTATATTAGAAAAATTGGTGAACTAAATTTTTAGCTATTGCACTCCTACTCCTTTCCAATATTCTTGATCTTTTGATTTTCTGCTTAAAGTTAGATGCCTCTTTTGAGAGTCAAAATTTTAGGCAAGGTCTTAGCCAACAGAAAGAGTACATTCGGTACTAAAGTGATTTTTCTGAATTAATAATGTATATTTCAAGTGATGGTCCTTTAGATTATGAAAGTTGATGACCCAAAGATAGGAAATTTAAAAATATGACATAGCCAAAGGGAATTAAAAATATTATCTAGATATTTTTACATATTCTAAAAGCAAGATTTGGCTCCTATATCTTCCAGACAAACACTAATATTAGAAGAAAGTTTTTTTTTCTTTTTGGTTCATGCTCTTTAATATTTCAAAATTCTTTCAATTTAAACATTTCAGGTTTTTTCTTCAAGATGGCTGATTAAAAACCTTAGATGCCAGTTCTCTCCAGAAAGAAGAACCAAAGTTACTGGTGAATAATCACAACTCTAATAGAATATCAAGGGCAGAGTGCTGAAGCCTAGTGGAGAACTCATAGGAAGAAGCTAGGGCACAGAAAAGGAAGAAAGCAAGACACTGGCAGATACGCATATTGATCAGGAACCTGAGGGACTTAGTATTTCATGAAAAGAACAGGTAGGAATGTTTTGGTTTCCCTCAACCATGTGACTGACGGCCAAGTATCTGAACTGTCAGAGAGCTCTTCTGCCCTGATGAACTGAAACACTTGTGTGGCTGATGATTTGGGGGACTTCCTGAGGGCATTACACCAGACTACCAGCTAGTGCAGGGTCATTTGCCCTTCCCCTGGGCTTGAACTACCATGGCAAGCACATACTGGGGGACTGTGTCCTGCCCAGGCAACCTCAACCTTGCATCTCCAAATCACTGGAGCCCCTGCAGACTTTCCCCAGGCACCTATTCAGATTCCTGCAGTCACACAGGGCTGGCTGGACCCAGTGAAGCTGCAGGGTTCCCAGTGGTCTATCCTTTGGGGAGTGCTGCTCCTAAAGGAAAGAAGAGTGCATTGACCAAGGAGGCAATCCTTGGAATATAGGAGATCAGAGAGCACAGTTTCCCGTGCCTGAGAGCTCCTCACTTGTGGGCAGAGTGATTATGCCACTTCCAGGGGAGATGTGGATGCTGTGCTCAGCTCTGCAAGGGAGAAGTGTGGTCCCATCCCAGCAGCTAGGTGGCCTTAGTGACTGTGCACAGATGTGAAGAGGGGTACTTATTCCCCCCATCACTGCTGTGGACACAGCCATTGCTGCTCTGATGGGATGTTGGTGCAAATGCACTACAGAATGGCCATTCTAGGGATGTTAGGAGTGACTGCATCCCCACTGGCAGTGTATCCACTGGCCCAAGGCTTGTGTGAAAGGCAGGGCCCCTCCCCCTTTCTACATGAAACAACAGATTTTCTGCATCAGAGAGCAGAAGAGCTGGAAAGTTGTGTGGTTTTGGGTTGAGAGAGGAGCTTCTGCACCTAAGACATTTCAACAGTGAGCTGCAGGGCGGGCATCTTTCATGGAGCTTGGCTAAACTGTAGCCTGGAGACAGGCAGTGGTGTCTGTCTGATCTGGCTATCCCAAGCAGTGGGACAGGGAAACAGATCACATTCCAACCTGCCATTGCCATGGAGCTGGGGAAGCCCTGTCCTTTCCCACAGAGACTTTGGTATATTTCTTCAGGGACTCCTCCTGCCTCACTCACCAGGGCCAGTGCTTATGTCTGTCATTGGGGTATCCAATGGTGGGCTTGGTGATTCAGCTTTGCTCAACTTCATCTTCCCTTCAAGGTCTGAGCAGGGAGTTCAGGCCATTGTGCATTACACGGAGCAGCCCATTGGTTGAGGCAACAGAGAGCTTCTCCTAGGAAACAAAGATCAAGCATATACCCATCTGCTTCGCCACAGGTGGCTCTTACTCATAAGCAACACCTAGTAGCCTGGTGGTGGAAGTACACAACCCAGTGCAAAATCTGCTGACACAAGTGCACAAGTGCTGGGGAGTGAGATAAGTTTCCTGAGACCTCCACCATACAAGCCCTGCAGGAGGCAGTGAGCCTGCTAACATAACTAGTACACTGACGCTACAAGCAGCATTTGAGAAAGCTACCACATAAAGGCTATTTATAACCAAGGAACTCATACAAAATCTTTGCCACTGAAAGCACCCAGGACCAAAGCCAAATGACCCTACACAACATATATTATCATCACATCTTCAAGGGGAAAAAAGTACCATTCAAATGAAAGTAAATTCAAAAATAAGAAGAAAGTCATAGGTATTCCTGAGGGAGAAGAAAAATTAAAAAGTTTGGAATATCTATTTAAGGAAATATGAAGAAAACTTCCATACTCTTGTTGGAGATTTAGACATGCAGATACAAGAGGCTCAGAGGACTCCAGGGAGATACATTGCACGATGGACTTCATTAAGACATAGTCATCAGGCTATCTAAGGTCAACACAAAGGAAAAAAAATTCTAAAATTAGCAAGAGAAAAACATCTAATCACCTACATAAGAAATCCCATCAGACTAACAGTGGACTTTAGTAGAAACCCTAGAAGTCAGAAAGGATTGTGGTCCTGTTTTCAAACTTCTTTTAAAAAACCCTGTCAACCATGAATTTTGTATCCTCCTAAATTAAGCTTCATAAATTAAAGAGAAAGCAAATGTTAAGGGAATTTTTCACCACTAGACCGGCCCTACAAGAAATGCTCAAGAGAGTTCTAAACATAAAAGTGAAAGGTCAATAATTGCTATCATAAAAACATATGAAAACATAAAACTCTCAGGTCTTATAAAATAATTACAAAATGAGACTACAAAGCAACTAGGTAACACTATGACAGGAGCAGAAACTCAGACATCAATACTAACTCTAAATGTAAATGGCCTAAATGCTCCACTTAAAGAATATAGATTGGAGAAATGGATTAAAGATAATATCCAACCATATGCTGCCTACAAGAAATGCACCTCACTGGTAAAGACACTCATAGACTAAAGCTAAAGGGATAGAAAAAGATATTCCACACTAACAGAAACCAGAAGCAAGCAGGAGTAGCTCTACTTATATGAGATAAAGCAGACTTTAAATCAACAACAGTAAAAATAGACAAAAAAAGATCATTATATAGTGATAAAGGGACCAATTCAAAAAGAAGACATAACAATCCTAAATATACATGTACTCAACACCAGAAAACCCATATTCATCAAACAGTTATTACTAGACCTAAGAAAAGAGATAGACAGCAATAAAATAATAGTGAGGGACTTCAACACCCCAGTGACAGCACTAGAGAGATTATCAAGACAGAAAATCAACAAGGAAACTATGAACCAAATAGACCAAACATACATTTGCAGAACATTCTACTCAACAACCACAGAATATATATTCTTCTCATCAATGTATGAGGCACTCTCCAAGATAGACCATATGTTAGGCCACAAAACAAGTCTCAATGAGTTTTAAAAAATCAAAATCATGTCAAGCATCTTCTTGGGCCACAGTGAAATAATACTAGAAGAGAATTCAAGAGAAACTGCAAAAACCATAATACTTATGGAAATTAAGCAACTTGCTCCTGAATGATCTTTGGGTCAATGACAAAATTAAGACAGAAATTAAAATATTTTGAAATGAATGAAAATAGAGACACAATAGACCAAAACTTTAGGGATACAGAAAAATCAGTAACTAAATCAGCATGGTATTGGCACAAAAATAGAGACATAGATGAATGGTACAGAACAGAAAACACAGATATAAAACCACACACATATAGCCAACTGATCTTTGACAAAGCAGACAACAATATACACTGGGGAAAAGAAGCTCTATTCAATAAATGGTGCTGAAGAAATTGGATAACCACATGAAGAAGAATGAAGCAGGATCCATATCTCTCACCACTTATAAAAAGTAATCCAAGTTGGATAAAGGACTTAAATCTAAGGCTTGGAACCATAAGAATTCTAGAAGAAAATGTGGGAAAAACTCTTTTAGATATCAGCTTAGACAAAGAATTTATGAAGAAGACCCCAAAGGCAATCTCAGCAACAAGAATAAATAAATGGGACTTGATTAAATTATTAAATTAAAAAGCTTCTGCACAGCCAAGGAAATAATTAACAGAGCAAACAGAGAACCTACAGAATGCAAGACAATATTTGCAAGCTATAGATCTGATAAAGGAATAATAACCAGAATCTACAAAGAATTCAAACAAATCATTAAGAAAAAATCAAACAACCACATTAAAAAGTGGATAAAAGACATAAACGTAAGCATTTCAAAAGAAGATAGACAAATGGCCAATAAACATATGAAAAAATGATAAATGTCACTAGTTATTAGGGAAATGAAAATTTAAACCACAGTGAGATATCACCTTATTCCAGTCCCTATGGCCTTTGTTAAAAAGTCCAAAAACAGTAGATGGTAGTGTAGATGCAGAGAGAAAGAAACACTTACATGCTGTTAGTGAGACTGCAAATTAGTACACCCTCTATGAAAAACAGTATGGAGATTCCTCAGAGAACTAAGAATCAACCTACCATTTGATCCAGCAATCCCATTACTGCTATTTACCCAAAAGAAAGGTCATCATTTTATCAAAAAGACACCTACACTCCAATGTTTACTGCATCAAAATTCACAATTGCAATGATGTGGAATCAGCCCAAGTGCCCATCAATTCATGACTAGATTAACAAAATGTGGTATATGAATACTATGGAGTACTACTCAGTCATAAAAAGGATGAATTAATGCCCTTTGTAGCAATTTAGATGGAACTGGAGACCATTATCCTAAGTGAAGTATCTAAGGAATGGAAAAACAAACACCACATATACTAACTACTAAATTGGAAATAACCAATGAAAAGAAATTTGCATAGATGCAAGTAAAACTCAATGGAAATCAACCAGGGGGGAGACAGGGGAGGGAATGAGTGAAAACTTACCTTATGGGTACAATGAACAATATCTAGGTGACAGGCATTCTTACAACCATGACACAAGCTTTGTAAAAGCGATTCATGTAACTGAAATTATTTGTATCCTTTAATATTTTGAAATAAAAAAAATTACCTGATTATGGGTGCATGACTATAGTTCTAGCTACTTGGGAGGCTGAGGCAGGAGGTTCACTTGAGCCTAGGAGTTAGAGGCTGCAGTGAGCAATGATAACACATCGCGTTCTTGCCTGGGCAACAGAGTGAGACCCTGTCTCTAAAAACAACAACAACAACAACAACAACAAAATCATAGTGACATACCACCTTGCACCTGTCAGAATGTTCATTATTAAAATGTCAAAAACCAATAGATGTTGGTAAGGTTGCAGAGAAAAGAGAATGCTTATAAGCTGTTGGTGGAAATGTAAATTAGTACATCTATGGAAAACAGCATGGAGATTTCTCAAAGACCTAGAAATAGAACTACTATTCAATTCAGCAATCCTGCTACTGGGTATTTACTCAGAGGAAAAGAAATTATTATGTCAAAAAGATACCTGCATTCATATCTTAATGAAATAATTCAGAAACAGAAAGTCAAATACCACATGTACTCACTTATAAGTGGGAATTAAATGTGTACACATGAACATAAAGAGTGGAATAATAGACATTGGAGACTTGTAAAGAGGGGAAGGTTGGAGGGTGTTGAGGGATGAGATGCTACCTAATGGGAACAATATATACTATTTAGGTCACACAAAAATCCTAGACTTCACCATGATGCTATATTCACGCAACAAAACTGCACTTGTAAGCCCTAAATCTATAAAATAAAAAAAGTAAAAGTAATTCCAGAAAAATCCAACAAAAAAAAAAAACAAAAAAAATTCAATTTTTTTCATAACAATCCAGTGAGATAAATACGAATTGTCTTTATCACACATGAGGACATCAAATTCCTTCAAAATTCACTGCTTTGAGGTAAATCACCTCAAAGAGACGGCAAGAATTAGAAGGCAGGTCCAGGGCATCAAATGTTTGATATTCTCCCCATGGCCACAGTTCATATACTTTCTCATTTCTGATTTATTGAGGAATACGTTATCAGTAAGCTAAAGATCAAATTAGCAGCACTGAAAATGACGGGGCCAGGAAAAAATTATGTGAACTCAGAAGGAAATGGATTGATTAGATTTCATCTTCTATCCCAGGCCCCTGCCTCTGCTTCTTTGGTAATTAAATTGTAAGAAGAGGGAGAGAGGGAGAAAGGAAGAGAGAAAACATTCACATGATAAAATTTCAAACTAGCATCTGTGATTTTAAATATTAATTTAAAGCAGTTGTAAAAAACATTAATTTATATTATATATTGATTTTCTCTGGAAAAGAGTGCTGTCTTCCTGTGCCTGGGGAGATGGTAATGAAGCTGGCACACTGGCAATCAACATAAATTCATTAAACAAAACAGGAAGTGAGCAGGTGTCTTTAAATTTGCATCTCCGTTTTTTTCCTGCTTTATTGAAGTATACTTTACATATCATGCCTTTACTCCATTTTAAGTGTACAATTAAATGATTATTAGTAAATTTACCAAGATGTACAGTTAATCACATAAACTGCCAACTGATCTTTGACAAAGCAGACAACAATATACACTGGGGAAAAGAAGCCCCATTTAATAAATGGTGCTGGAGAAATTGAATAGCCACATGAAGAAGAATGAAGCAGGATCCATATCTCTCACCACTTACAAAAAGTAATCCAAGTTGGATAAAGGACTTAAATCTAAGGACAGGATTTCCTTCCCTCTATTGAGACCCCTAATTCCCTTCCCCAACTACTTTTCAAGCATGCCCCTCCCCTCCACAGTGCTCACTACATCGCTCAGATGTGGGTCAACCCCCCACCCCCTGAATCCCTAGTGAACACCAACACCATTTGAGCCCCATAGTGTTAATCAGTCAGTACCAATTTGATGGTGAGTACATGTGGGGCCCATTCTTCTCGTCTTGTGTCACCTCACTTTGAATAATGGGCTTAAGCTTAATCCAGGATAATATAAGCGGTGCTAGCTCACTGTCATTTCTTAAAAATTGAGTAATATTCCATTGTGAACATATATCAAATTTTAACAATCCACTCATGAATTGACGG
>CAUYRT010018966.1:0-13677 GCA_963574885.1 Lepilemur ruficaudatus
AACAAAGTTGGAGGCATAACATTACCTGGCTACAAATTATACTACAAAACTCCAATAACCAAAATAGCATAGTATTGGCATAAAAATAAACACATAAGTCAATAAAACGAAATAGAGAACCCAGAAATAAAGCCACATGCCTACAGCCAACTGATCTTTGACAAAGTCAACGAAAACATACACTGGGGAAAGGACACCTTATTCAATAAATGATGCTGGGAAAATTGGATAGCCATTTGCAGAAGAATAAAACTGGATCCCTATCTCTTGCCATACAAAAAGTTAACTTAAGTTGGATAGAAACTTAAATGTAAGACCAGAACCCATAAAAATGCCATAAGAAAAGCTAGGAAAAACTCTATGGATGTGGATCTAAGCAAAGAATTTATGACTAAGACTTCAAAAGTAATTATAACAAAAATAATAGTAAATAAATGGGAATTAAACTAAAAATCTTCTGTACAGCAAAAGAAATAATCAACAGAGTAAATAGACAACCTACAGAACGGGAGAAAAGGTTCACAAACTATGTATCTGACAAAGGAATATTATCCAGAATCTACAAGGAATTCGAACAAATCAGCAAGAAAAAAAAAATCCCATTAAAGTGGGAAAACAATCATGAACAGATATTTTTCAAAAGAAGATATTCAAATGGCCAAAAAAACCTGAAAAAAAGCTCAACATCACTAATCATCACAGAAAGGTAAATTGAAACAACAATGAGATACCACCTTATCCCAGTCAAAATGGCCATTATTAAAAAGTCAAAAACCAATCAATGTTGTCAAGGATGCATTGTATTAATGTAAATTAGTACAACATCTATAGAAAACACTATGGAGATTTCTCAAAGAACTAAAAGTAAACCTACCATTTCATTCAGCTGTCACACTACTGGGTATTACCCAAAAGAAAAGAAGTCACTGTATAAAAAAGACACATGCACTAGTATGTTTACTGCAGCACAATTCACAATTACAAAGATATGGAACCAATCTAAGTGCCCAACAACTGATGAGCGGATACAGAAAATATGGTGTTGAACATACCATGGAATACAACAGAGCCGTAAAAAGAAATGAAATAATCTCTTTTGCAGCAATTTAGATGGAACTGGAGTTCATGATCCTAAATGAAGTAACTCTGGAATGGAAAACCAAATACTGCATGTTCTCATTTATAAGTGGGAGCTAAGCCATGGGTATGCAGGAACATACAGAGTGGTGTAATGGACATTGGAGGCTCAGAAGGGGAGTTGGGGGGATAAAGAATGAAAAAATACGCATCGGGCACAACGCACACTATTCAGGTGATGCATACACTAAAAACTCAGGCTTCATCACTACACGATTTATTCATGTAATCAAAAACCACTTGTACCTGTAAATCTATTGAAATGAAAAATATGTTTTTCTTCGTTTTCTCTCTCTTGCTTTCTCTTTCACTGTGTGATCTCTTTACACTCACATGCTCCCCTTTTGCTACCTACCATAAGTGGAAGCAGCATGAGGCTCACCAGGTGCAGTTGCCCAATCTTCGGCTTTTCAGCCACCAGGATTGTAAGCCAAATAAATCTAATTCTTTTGGAAATTACCCAACCTCAGGTGTTTTGTTATAGGAACACAAAATAAACTAAGACAAGCCCCATGCAAAAAAATAGATCTTGACAGCCTAATATATCGTGTTTCATCAGTATTTGGCACAATTGCTGACACACGGTAGTCACAAAAGATACAGGGGCTGAATAAATTAATGGAAGAATAAATAGAAGAATAAGTCGAAGTCTACATAGGAAACAATTGTGTTTATGTCATCTATGCTAATCAAGTGGAGTAGTATCAACAATAAGCATATGATTTCAATTAATTTAATTGAAATGACATAACATAATCAATGAGAAAAAATTAGAAAAACTTTCTACATTAACTTTTTAAATAATTTCCATCTTTAATATTGGGCTATATTAAATTTTTGAAGAATAGCAGAGTGGCCAATTTGATTTAAAAAAAGAAACAAAAGCTTTTGCAATACTTTCTCCTGCAGCTATCTATGAATTAAACAAGCCTGCTTAAATTTTACTACATTAATAATTTATTTTGGAACATGGAAGCATATATATATATGCTAAAATTTGAATTGTTCACCTGAAGATTAATATTTAGTATAATTATGTATAGTGTAATATGTATCACTTTTAGTGGAGCAATACTAGGTATACAAAAAAATGGTATAAAAATCTGGCATTAAGAAACACATATCTTTCATGTAATTTTTTTAAGTTAGTTAGAGTCTGGACTGGGGGTATGACCATTCAATCATGGTAGAGAATTACATCAAATGACTTTATAAAAGTTTAATTTGTTTTCATGGTTTTTTGCAATTTAATTTTAAAAACCATCTTTTTAATACATTGATAACGCATATTTTTTCTTAAAAAATATTCATGGAGTTTTATTCATTTATTTTATTTGTCAACTCTAACCATATTCTTATAAAAATATCAAGAGAAGAGTTTTAAAGCATTGGTTTTGTGATTTAAAAACTGATAATGGAGGCAGGCTATCTCAGGATACATTTCTTTACCAAATCTTTTTTTCAGGACAAATCAAATTCCAGTGACCTTAACTAGAATCCTGTGGTCCTGTTTCAATTTTAATGCCTGAAAATAAATGGTTTAATATTTTATATCAATAAATGAAGGTTAGCTCCTTCTTGAACTTTTATTTTATCTCAGAAATATTGTCTCCATTTAAGCATACAAGCACCTTCTGTCTTGCAGGTAGAACTTAATGCATTACCATCAAGCCCAAGAGAAAATAAAAACACCCTGAAGAAAACTAAAATTAGAAAAAAAACTATTTTCTATGTAACTTTCTAAAATTGTTCATAAAAATAGTCTCACTCTTGAGAGATGTATATATACAATAGGGAGCAAAAAGTTCTAATGAACTATTAAAAGCTTCAGTGTTCCCATTTCAATGGCACCCTGGACCCTGGCGAAGTAGTACTTCCTCTGCAAATGCAGGATCAAAAGGTCAGCAAATGTACAGAGTTAAATGGCTTCTGTTTTATTTGCCTAACAGAGGCAGATCTCATCTAATTTTTATCACTATGGATCTTGAAACCCTTAAAGCTTTTTTATAGGAGAGACTCTGCCATAGGACTGAGATCAATGAGATGCACGGGGTCAAAGATAAAATGTCCAATTGTGAGTTTGCTCAAAAGACAGTCTACTGCACACAAAGGAATGTAATGGGTCTTGCCTTGGGATGCTGCACAATAGAGTCAGGAATGAAAGGCTGGGTAGGCTTTTTCTCCTTCATTTACTGATAGCACTTGCTTAGAAGTATAACCAAAACAACAATAAAATTAATTAATTAACAAAAATAAGTAGGGGTTTTTTTCCCCTGGTTTTTCTGACTTTGTTGTATCATGTGCAAACTACATGAAACTTTAAGATGGTATTTATTTATGAGGTGCATGTCCTAAGCACAAAAATATGCTATGAGTCAACAAGTCAGTGAGAGGCTGAGTTGAAGTTTGGGTTCTGTCATTCATTAAATTTGGGTATGTTATTTAACATCCTCAAGTCCATGATTCAAGGTCCTAGGTAGCACTCAAAAATCTAAGGCTAGCAATTTTCTGACTGGTGCAACTGAAACGTTCCATGATCTTATTACCATTTCAGGTAACTTTTAAAATTTTATAATTTAATTCTTTATTTATTTCTCTTTTCTTTTGATTGCTACCTCCTTCACTCACCTCTCCTGACATATCCCAGGAAGCTGCTAGATTTTTTTCATTCCTTTTCTGAATTTCAAAATATGATTAGGCTGACTCTAGGACAGAGTTTTGATCTGTTTTGATCTAGGATCCACGGCATGCCAAGGGTAAGGAAGGAGGGCAAACCTTAGGGAGCCTAGGCTTGGTGGAGCAGGGGGAGGTGGACATGGGGTATGGAGAGGTATGTCACTATCCATACAGAATTGAAAAACATCAATCAAATTATGTAAAATCTAGGATGCTTTGTATTGTCACCATAACTTGCTGGTTTTAAACAGTATCAGTAATAAAGCACTCCTCCTCCAGAAAAACCTGTTGTTGGTCCAAGTTCTAAACAGTTTTCTGCCCTGTACTACTCAGCCATTGCCTGGGATTAGGTTTCATTTGTCCATTCCTCAAATTCATTTATTCAAAATTCATGTCAATTGATTTCACCTCAAATGTGAAAGATGGAAAAACTAAGCTTCAGAGATGAAGCTTTCTTATATGAAAGTCCATGTAAAAAGATTTAATCAGCTAGACAACTGCAAGAAAGATTACTTTGGGTTTAAATTAATTAATATAATAAATATGGGTTGGCTATTTAATAACATTAGGTGAAGTATATAAATGCCCTTAAATTTACTCCTTTCTGTTCTTTATTGTTCATGAAAATGTAACCAAAGCAAAAGGAGATGGTAATAAAATGAATGTTTTGATCTTAACTTTTCATAGTACATAAAACTTTATAAGTTTATCCCTAGGTAGAAATAGATGCTTAGCTGTAACTACTTGAACTACGTTGGAGCCAATCATGAGCCTGATTCTAAATAATTCTTAATTAACTTTACATTTTGAGATAATTATAGATTGACATGAAAAATTAATATAGAGAGATCTCAGGTATGCTTTACCCAGTTTCTGTTAAAGATAAGATTTTGCAGAACATAGCACAATATCACAACCAGGGTACTGGTATCAATTCAAGCATCCAATCTTGTTAAAATTTTCCCATGTTTATTTATACTTGTTTGTATGTTTTCTTTTTATCCACAGAAATACGAGACAGATTTTTTTTCTAAAAGCAAGTAAATAATAAAAAATATGTAAGCATAAAATGCACAGACATTCACTGAAACGCCTGTGTACAAACTATAAAAAGAAAGGTGTACACAGAGTACTGGTTTCCTGGTACAATTTGGCAGTCAAAATAGTTCCTGTGGAAGATTAGATTGCTGCTCCTCTTTCCAAGTTTTGTTTAATTTCAAGCTGTATATTTCCCATAGAATCTTTCCGCCTGTTTGTTAAATGTAGACCTTTCTTTTATTAATATAGTCAATATCTGCATAGTTATTAGATCTCTGGATATATTGGTTTCCTTTTCCAATTTGTTTTTCAAAATTGTGCTCATTGTATGTAGGACATGTGTGTGCGTGCGTGTGCTTGTGTACATTAAGTTCTGTGTATTTTTATCAGGGTTAGGCCCGTGACTGTGTAACCATCAACACCTTCAAAATGCAGAACTGTTTTATTACTAGGAAGATCCACTGTTACTCTTTTATAACCACTCCCTACCCCATCCCCTTCCTTAAAACTGAAAATCACTAATCTGCTCTCCATTGTAATTTTATCATTTCACAAATGTTATATAAATGGAATTATACACTATTTAACCTATTAAGATTGGCTTTTATAACTCAGCATACTTCTCTGAAAATTCACCCAACTTGTTGCATGTACAATAGCTTGTTCCTTTTTATCCATAATAAAATATTAATCTGGCATTAATATTTCCAAATATTTTGAATACTTTCAAAATATCCTTTTTTTTTGTACCATGACTCTCAGAAATTCATATTTTTAAATGTATACACTAATATTTTAAAGTTGGCATAAAAAAACTCAGTGCTTCCAAATTTAGAATTTCTGAATAATAGCAATAATAACTACTTATAGAGTGTGCATTATTGCTAGGCATTGTTCTATGCTCTGTACATTTGTTAATTTATTTAATCTTGATTACAATTATAAAATAAAAACTACTGCTATCCTCATTTCATCAGTGAGAAAACAATACAGAAGTGTTAATAAACCTGACCTAGAGTGTACAGCTAGAAAGTGATCAATATTTAAATCCAAGCAGTCAAGCTCTGTAGTCTGTATCTCCAGTAAGAGCAGAAAACTTGAGGATTTGGATTTTACCTCTGTATTTAATCTCTTTTTCTCTTTCCATAAATATATTTTGATATTTATATTACTGTACCTTTTTCCCTTCTAAGAGAGCACAAGTTTATTAACTTCTATCATGTGCCATATATTATTTTCAGTGCTAGGAAATTATTTAATATGTGTGAAATGTGAAATGGACATTTTAGTAATGAATATTGTAAAAAGTCAAATAGTTATAATTAGGCAGAAAGTACAATGAATATATGGAAAAAGAACAATTAATTTCTGAAATTGAAGCATCAACAACTTTTGAGAATATATATACTTTGAACTAGATTTTGAAGGACTGGTAGAAGTTCAAAAGTGTTCCTGATTCCAAAAATAAGAGAAGAACGTTTTTGAAAGTTGTATATAAATATGATATATTTGGGATTATTTAATACTTTTCTGTGGCTAAAACTCAGATGCATAAGGAAAGTAGCTCTTGAAAATTTCAAGACATAAACATTACTATTTGTCATTCAAAATTGCCGGGAATAACTTGTATACAATAAGAAAGCGTCATTTTATTTTAACAGGGTAGCTCATCTGCCCTCTATTGTATCTGAAATCTTCCATTATAGAAAGCTAACTACAATCTATTCCAGAAAGCTACTGCTTAAATGAATGCATTTTACTTGAAATTAAAAGGAGAAAAGATAGCTATCATGGAAAATCCAAGAATTCTTAAAGATATAAATATTTTTTGTAACCCCTGAGTTACCCAGCAACAATTCAGGAAACATAATATTTGCTAAATTATATATTTTTGGAAATGAAAATATAGACACACAACTTTTCCTGGAAAGGGCAAATTTTAAGGCATAGTATCATATTGGGTTGGTTTTAAATAGGAGCCAAAGTTTTCTGTTCCTTGGAGATAGCTTAATATTAATTAAATACACACAAATAATGCTCAATCGCACCAATTAATAAGCTTTCTCTCATTTTTTGTGTCACTTATGTTTTCTTTATCTATTTTATTGTTCCTTCTTTGAGAAAGACATGAGGACAGCAAATAGAATTCACTATTTTAGAAAAGAACAACAGCACTAGTGTGATAACAAATGATAACTGACATTTAAGATCACTTTCAGGAACCCAAAGGTAGTTCTACGAACCTTGAGGAACTGGACACATACTCAGTCTAAATGGGGCAGCTACCACTGAGCCCTAAGCTGATAGCTGCCAGCCACATATGCAGACTTGGATTTTTCATAGCTAATTTTTTAGATGAGAAAAGATCAATCGGAACTATTATTTTTTTAAAATCTGAGCATTAGTATAATGGACTTAAATATGCCTAATGGCCAGTGGTCTGCAATTTAGGCCACTGATTCCAGTTTTGAAATGCCCTCAGGACATTACTGCAACAACTGAAATATGGGACTGAAACACTATGCTGGCTGGGAAGTATCTGAAGGTAGTGATAGAAGAATAACAAAATAGAATAAAGGAAAATAAAAGGAGAATTAGGCAAAAGAGTTGATATTGCCAAAGACAAATACATTCCAGCTATTTTCATTCTACATTTATGCAATAAAAAATCTAAACCCATCTCATTTTTAATGCATCATTGGATGTGATATTTCTTCCAAGCTCTCAGTGAGCTAGCTAATGAACATAAACATTTCAAACGAAATATTATATTTTAATATACATTATTTTCTTGATGTTTTATCTGAAATGCTGAAATGTACAGTGTCTGTTAATGATAAAAATATGATGTTTTACTTGCTAATTTGAGGTAAAAATTAGAAAAATAGTTATTTAAATCAGATATAAAATTTATCAGGAAAGTATCATAAATATAAAAATGATTCTTTTTTATTACATCATATGATGCTAAACTCTCAAAATATACCCTATTTTTTATCACCTCTTGACACAACTTCTTTTTTAGGTGATAGATTTGTGAATATAATTGTCTGTAGAAAAGAGAAAGAAAATTTAAAAACCATGATGAAAATTTAAAAGATGAGATTTTACTAACTTTAATAAAAAAACAAAGGAACAAAAATTATTTACTCTAGAATGCATTAGACCAAAAAATTAATGCAATTCATTTTATTTGACATTATACAAGACTTTTAAACATTTAAAATTTCGTATGAGCATACCTGTGAAAACAATTAAAATTTAATGTGGAATGAACGGATTATGAATTTTGGGTCACGAGTCAAAGTGAGAAATAACCTGAAAAGTGTGGAAGAGTTAAGAAATATTAAATTCATATTTAATTTGGACAACGGCCTACTATAGCAGGTTAGCCTGACCCTTACTTCCTTTTTCCCTTGAGTTTCTTCCTTGAGTGTCTAATAAGTCTACACTTATGTGTTGTGCCCAACATGAAAATGCTACAAAGACAATTATATCCTTTGAAAATAAGACTCAAATATTTTTGGGATGTTAAATATTGAATCATTGATACAACATTATAAGCATTTCAAACTTCTTATCATGTACACACTAAAGCCACTTCCATATAGATTTTTTCACTGTTTTTATAAACTGTATTACATATAGCATATACATAGAATAAAAAATATACATGATATACATACTATATTTTCTTAATTTGTTTTGAAAATGCAAACTTTAACAAATGATTGCCTAACTTTTTAAGATCTTTCCTGAAAACTTGTCTTTTTTTAATATTATTTAAATGGCTGAGTATCATTTCTTCTATTAATGTTTCATAACCCTAATAACCTTCGGGTTCCAATAACCTCCGTCTTATATTTAAGAAAAAATGAGCGTTAGTAGAGAATTGGAAACTTGTTTGGATATGAAAAAGCCTTTGAAAGGAGCAAAACCTTAAAACATTACCAAACACACTCAAATGTAGGCCTCATACTTAATATTAGTCAATCTTTTACCACCATCTGGTGGTTATGTGTGGTATGACCTAATGAAGATAAATCTTGTGTAAAGTTACTAATAAATTTCAATTTATAAGCATATTTTAAATGGATTATCTAATTCAGTTATTACAGAAAAAGCAACATTCTCTACCTCTAATTTTTTCTTGTTTTTAAGTTTCATAAAATTGAACAAAATATATACCTAAAAATATTGTTTTGGTTAACTTACTGTAATATAAGTTGGATAAGCCAATAGCATTCACATTATCCAAACAATAATTAACTGTTCCTTCAATGCACTTAATACACGTCTAAGCTTCTTTTTAATAAATTATGTATTAAAATAAAGACACTCTTAAAGGAAAGTGTGTTTTGATTTGTTTTCATTATAAGAGTTTTGAAAAGTAATGCAATAGGATACTAGCTCATATATGTATTTTCTATAAGAAAATTTAACCCCAAGAAATATTAATTTTAATTTGTCATTAATTTTATCTAGTGCAGCATCATTTATAACAGTTGGGTATAAATATCACTTAGCAGACATATGATAATATTAGCATCTTATTACTTGATTCCTTGCAACTCTAAGAAAACAGATTCAAACACGGGTTGCCAGGATATACAGAATTCAGATTTATCAATGTTATTTTTTTTTCCCTTTAAAAGGTTTTTTTCCCTTCCTCTTCATTGCCCAGCTTTCCAAGGTAACATGAATTTATAAGAAAATTTATGTAGGTCGTAGAGGGAGAAAGGAAAGGAATGGATGATGTACTTTTTCATTGGTTGTTTTCTGGGTCTTCATTGGTCTCTACTAAGATATGCCTCATTCCCCTACATTAGTGTGTGTCCTGTGCTCCTATACAGCAGGTCCTACCTGATACAGGGAGAATCATGATAGCAACTGTTACTGAAATCTGCCGCCTGTGATGGAGTCTTCATTCATGAGTTTCCACAAATTTGATCTTTACCTCAAATGTAAACCTATTTCAATGAAATATTGTGTTCCAAGGAAACACTTTGAGTTGAGAGCCAGTATCTAGTAAACTCAGAAGAATTTAGACATTTTTCATTCCTCGTGTATAGCCATTCTGGTAAATGATGACACCTAACAGTAGAGAAGGCTAAGAAGAAATCTGTAGTTCATACTTGTGGTAAGGTGTCAGGATCCTTCCTTGAGATGACTTACCCTCCACCTCACTGAAGAGGTTTTAAAACAGTGGGTAGACATTGGTCTGAAATTTGAACCAGATTCTCTCTGACAAAGAAACTGAATTGCCATTAACAATATCATCATGGCATCCTAAAGTGAGCTCAATAATCCTGCTTCTCTAATTTTAATATAGATGAACGGAGAAAATTCGCTTGAGATGTGGATTCTAAAGGGAAGGAGAAACCGTTGCTTTCTGGCAGTAGTTGCAAGCAGGTGGTCAGAAGACAAAATCTTCAATGGATTCCATGCAAACACCTGTGAATCATCTGCTTTGGCATCAAATCACCACTGGAGGAATCCATGTGATATTTGAAAATCAGCACTGTTGTGTTTTTTTTTTCTTTTTTCTTTTTTTCCCTGACCTTCCTTTTCCCACTCATTCCAATAGTTCTGTTTAAAGCAATGATTCTAATAAATCTCTGAGGTATTTGACCCAAGCCTTACCAATTTTCAGGCATTTGATCATGGACAAAAATGTGGTCTCTTTAATTCTACATATCCTCATCTCTAAAATAGTCATTGTAGTAATAATCACATCATAAAATTATTATGAAGATAGAACACTTGGCACTGCATCTGAAATCTATACAAACTTACATGATGTAAATTATAGTTATTATTATAGAGAAAAATACTCTGACACACACCAGGAAAACCCTTTAAATTTAGTACTTACAGGCAGGTTATGTTTCTAAAGACAATGATTACCAAGAATCTATGTAAAACAAGGAGAGAAATAAAAATAGTCTTAATGCAAAACTGACAGATTAAGTCATAAGAATTATCTAAAAGCTAAACTATTTTGTTATGGAAGTGAGTTATCACAGTGTGAAATAACATTAAGCATTCAGGGAAGGCTGATAGAAAATACATTAAAATGTTATTTTGAATACTGGGGAAAACATTGATTTTTCTTATTTTTTCTTGTTTTGCGACTTCACTATACAACTTTACAATGAATGTCTGCTACCATAAAATTGGAGAAATTTATTTTGAAAGATCAGATGGGAATGTAATGCTATGTGCAAGCCTTTTTAGATGAAATATTAGTATTTATTTGGGCCTTTTGTGAGTAGTGGGCTTACTTTTCCAATTTTATGAATAAAAAAACTGAATGCCATAAAGGATAAATAACTTGTCAAAGGCCATCCATGGACTAAGGATCAGAACTGTGAATAGGGCAAATTTTTGTAAGAGTGCTCTACTGAATTTCCCCTATCTAGGGTTTAATCTCAGGTAGATTCAACTAGAAAGCTGCTCACAAACTTTATGGGACCTCCACTTCCAGGAACATGGGGAAGATGTACTTTTCACTATTATTCCTACCAGGTACAACTAAAAACTTCAGGCACTATATACAACATAAACATAAGAATATTCCTAAAGCTAAAGAGAATAAGGCAGACCTGATATGAATCTTGGGACTTGATGTATGACATGGTGGTTAATTCCCTGGATTGTCTTTTTGTCCTATATAACCAAGACTTTAAACTGAATAAGCCAGCAAGCTAGAGAAAGTAAAAAGTACACACAGAAAAATCATTAACAAAGGTCTCCTCTCTCTAGCCAAAGGACCGGGAAGGGAAAAGCCTGGAAAGACAGAAAACTTCTCAACAATAACCACACTACTATAGTCAATTAAATAAGGTGTATTACTACAGACTCTGAAGATATTAAAAGGATAAGAGGATACTATGAATAAATAGGCACAGTTAAATTTGACAACTTAAATAAAAAGGAATAATTTATTGAAAAACAAAAACTTCCACAATTTACCCACTATGAAATATATAACTTGAATAGCCTCATAACTATGAAGAAAAGTAAAGAAAAATAAATTTGTAATTTAACCACCACCTCCAAAAACCCCTCTAGGCCCAAATGGTATTAAAAAATTAGCACTAATTATACACAATATCTCTAAAAAATTAGAAGAGGAAGGAAGACTTACAAATTATTTCATAAAACTAATATTACTCTGAAATTAAAACCAAAGAGAGAACACCAAAAATAAAACTACCAACCAATATCACACTATAATGTAGACACAAAAATCCTTAATAAAATAGTAGCCATAAAATAGAGCAATGTGTATAAACAATTATACATCATAACCAAATGATTTATGCTAATAATCAAAGGCTGTTTCAATATTTGAAAGTCAATAAACATTACTCACCGTACTAACAAGTAAAGAAGAACCAGATGCTCATACCAATCAATGCAGAAAAAAAAAAAACATTTATTTTCAAGATTAACCATCCATTCAGAATGAAAAACAACAAGAACACACAAAAAAAACACAAAACAAAAATATGTCATAGGAAAATAGGAATAGAAGGCAACTTCTTCAACTTGGTAAAGAGCATTTACAAAAACACCTACACTTCACCCTTTGCTTAATGGTAAAATATTGGATGATTTCTCCCTAAGACTGGGTATGGGGCAAAGTTGTCACCTGTTACTATACTTATTCAATATAGTGCTGGGAGTTCTAGCCAGTGCAATAAGACAAGAAAAATAAATGAAAGGCATGCAAATTAGGGGGAAAATGATCATCCCTATTTGCACATAACATGAATGTCTACATGGAATGTCCTGGTTATCATAAAATACACAAATGCACATACATACACATGCACACACATACACACACACACATACACACACCTTTCAGGATGAATAAGTTAGTTAAGCAAGGCGGTAGGATGTAAGAGAAACATAAACAAATGTATTGTGAAAAACCAAATGTAAGAGCTAAAATTATAAAACTGTTAGGAATAAAAGAGGAAAACCTTCAAACATTGAATTTGGCAATGATTCCTTAGAGATGACACCAAATATACACGCAATCAAAGAAAAAAAACATATAAATGGGACTTTATTAAAATTAATAACTTTTGTACATCAAAGGACATTATCAGAAGAATGAAAAGAAAGCCACAGAATAAATTAAAATATTTTCAAATTACATATTTGACAAGTGATTAATATCTAAATATGTAAGAAATTCTAAAACTCAAAACTCAAAAATCCCCCCCAAAAATGGGCAAAGAATATGAATAGATATTCTTCCAAAGAACATATTAAATATACATCAGGCCAATAAATAAATGAAAAGATCACTAGTTATTAGGGAAATATAAATCAAAACTACAATGAGATACCACTTCATACTCATTGTGATGGATATTATTAAAATAAAACAAAACATAAAACAATAAGTGCTGGTGAGGATGTCAAAAAATTGAACCCTGGCCGGGCGCGGTGGCTCACGCCTGTAATCCTAGCACTCTGGGAGGCCGAGGCGGGTGGATTGCTCAAGGTCAGGAGTTTGAGACCAGCCTGAGCAAGAGCGAGACCCCGTCTCTACTACTAATAGAAAGAAATTAATTGGCCAACAAAATATATATACACAAAAAAAAAATTAGCCGGGTATGGTGGCGCATGCCTGTAGTCCCAGCTACTTGGGAGGCTGAGGCAGAAGAATCACTTGAGCTCAGGAGTTTGAGGTTGCTGTGAGCTTGGCTGACGCCACAGCACTCTAGCCCGGGCAACAAAGTGAGACTCTGTCTCAAAAAAAAAAAAAAAAAAAAGTGAATGAGGGAGGAGTTAGAGAGGTCCAAT
>CAUYRT010018967.1:0-18309 GCA_963574885.1 Lepilemur ruficaudatus
TTTTTTGAGACAGAGTCTCACTCTTTTTGCCTGGGCCAGAGTGCCGTGGTGTCAGCCTGGCTCACAGCAACATCAAACTCCTGGGCTCAAGCGATCCTTCTGCTTCAGCCTCCCAAGTAGCTGGAATTACAGGCATGCGCCACCATGCCCAGCTAATTTTTTCTATATATTTTTAGTCGTCCAGTTAATTTCTTTCTATTTTTAGTAGAGACGGGGTCTCGCTCTTGCTCAGGCTGGTTTTGAACTCCTGACCTTGAGCAATCACCCGCCTTGGCCTCCTAGAGTGCTAGGATTACAGGCGTGAGCCACCACGCCTGGCCAGAGTAATGTCTTTTCTAAATTGTATTTCTACTTCAAAATAACTGAGAGTGCCCATTATAAGGGTTTTTCTAAGGCCTTAAATATAAGGTAATTCTCTTTTCTGAAGGAAAATTCAGAGGGAAAAACTTTTACTTATATTTAGGCACAACTTTTTTACTGATATGAAAATATATTCACAATATTTGGTAAGTGAAAAAGGTAGGTAAATTACCTAACAATGTGTAAGGTATCAACCCATATTGAACACACACACACACACACACACACACACACACAGAGACCTGAGGGATAAACAGAAAATATTCACTTGGTGTTTTGCAAATATTCTACGTTGAACAGGAATAACTTTGTAACAAGAAAAAAAGAGTAAAATAAGTAACTGTAGCATTTTTGGAAAAGTTGCTAATGCCTTAGTATCACTCATCTTTACCTTAGGTTTATCTGTATGCCACCTCTCTTCTGTACTAGAAAAGTTGGAAAAGTTGCTAATGCCTTAGTATCACTCATCTTTACCTTAGGTTTATCTGTATGCCACCTCTCTTCTGTACATTATGTATTTCTAGTAGAGGGAATCTGGAAGAACTGTTAATGTGAAAACTGAATGGAAATAAACTACATAGCTCAAGTGCTATTTGGATTTTTTTGTAAATAAAAGTGACACTACAGAATGTATAAGACCTAACCTGTTCCAAATTAGCATTTCCAGGCTTTTTTCTAAGAGGTCAATGCAATCTAAACTCTGCAGGACCACTATGACATCACTAATGGAATCATTCGTAGCCTGAGAGCCTATACCACCCCAAGCACTTTTCCTCTATAGCAACATTAATTATTGTAAGGTCTTGACTTTTTTCCTTAAAATTTAAAAATCAACTTTATTGAGGTATAATGTACATACAATAAAATATACCCTTGTTAAATGTACACTTTGTGAGTTCTGACTGGCTCTCTACAAGTACTGATATGCTTTCTGTCGATATAGAGTGGGAATAGTTTTTCAATGGATAAAGACTTTCAAAAATCCTTTTAATACAATTTTGTTGTGACAATGTTCTCTTTATATTTAGATCCTGGATAACCAATCTTTCACTGTAGCTGTTTTTCTGACAATGGTGCTAGATAGTAGGTAGCAAAACAAGAGTTCTTGATCAGAAAGGCATGGGAATTGGATTTTTTTCTGTATTACAACCTGGTCTATTGGTGGGAACTGAGCTCAGTAGCACATTAGCTTCACTTGTAACCAAGAAGCATATTTAAAAGTTACATTTTGATATAATTACATTATGTCTCTTCTATTTCACATATTTGCATATGGCCTTCAGGGCAACTCTGGGGAGTCCGCTAGGGTATGAACATTTTTGCATTGCCTGTTCTGTGATCATGAGCATACGTCTGCAAGACATGGACTGCAATCACCTAACATCAGGCCAGAATATAGTTACACTCAAACATATGATCATGGACTTGTCACTTTAGTACCCAAACCAAATGTGTTAACAAGCCACACGGGTAATGTTCTTAGAACTACCTTTACCCGTGCCTATTCTCTAGCAACTTACTACAAATTCTTTCAGTACAACTCTGTTCCCCTAAGACCATTCTTAAGTAAGACACCAAAATGGGATGGTGTCAAGAAGTTCAAATAAAGTATGCAAGAAGTTTAAGACCTCACCTGAGTTCTTCTGGTTGGTGACAGGTTTGCCCTCCTGAGGCACAACATGCTGGAACACATGCTGAGTACCCTGTACCGTGGCTCTCTTCAGACAGATGTCCAGAAGGTCGTGAGTAGTCCCGACATTCTGAGCAAGTACGAACTGGGAGTCGGAATTCAGTTTCTGAATCAGAGCAGCTACCTTCTCCGAATTCAGTCCTGCGGGGAGACCAAACAAGATCTTAACACCAAAAAGAGGCTGAAGAGGGCTGATCCGGGACTCCCATATCCCGGGTCCAACTTCTTAAGCGCATCCTGAGGTGACCACTGCACCGGGGAAGCCCTTTACCAGCGTCCTCCTCCAAGAAGCTGTCTCCCTCCAGGCCGCTCCAGCCGGCCCAGAAAGCTCCATCCCAGCCATCGCCCCTAGCCCCAGCCCCCGGCCTTCCCCGCTGCCGGGCCTCATGGGTACAGCTGAGCTCCTCCAGAGAGGACCCCGGCAGAGCCTCGGCAGGGAACAGCCGCGCCTCACCCGCGTTGCTCATGGCGCCCACGATGCCCGGCGGGGTAACGGTAGTTTTCGGGGTCCTCAGGCGAGGGCCGGGGTTGCACTGAGGCTTGCTGCCTAGGTGGCCGAACCTGCCTCTCGCACCCGGAGCGCCGGAAAAAGGAAACCGGCTCAGTGGCGGCGGGGAGGCTGAGGCCAGGCGAAACGGGGTCCGCGGAGGGACAAAACTCCCCCCCTCGCGTTGCTGAGTCAGCGCCGTCGGGGCTGGCCCCGCCCGGGGGAGGGCCGACCGGGGCGGCCTAGCTGACGTGCTGGGTGCTGCCGGCGCCCCCGCCCGGGCGCGTGCCGAGGTCGCTCCGGATCTGGCTCCCAACCGCGTGGTCGCCCCGCGCTGCCCACCGTCCGCCGGGAGGCGCCGGGGCCCTCGGCCATCTGTAATCCCGCTTCATGGCCACGCGGGCGCCCTCCCGAGATCAGGCCCCGGCCGGCGCGGCAGCCTGTGGATTCCATAGTGGGCCCGGACCCCGAATACTCTAGCATCGGGGAAGTGTCATTAGCCTTTTGAGAAGCCAGAAGGGGGCTCAAGGCGGAAAGGAGAAGCTGAGGGGCCCCATTATTAAGTAAGCACGGGGCTTAGGGTGGGTTGATAAGTCACAAGAAATGCACCCAAAGATTCTTCCTATAGGCATCCTTAGCTGACCAATCACCGCACTTTCAATGGCAACTTGTTGCTTGGAGTCTAGTCAGATCCAAATTCTTGTATTTGAGGGGGAATTGGAACTAAGCTCTTTCCCACCCACTCAGAAGCTACTACCACAGTCCTACAAATAGACATCTGCTCATTTCTTGAAAACTGCCCATCTGGGCTTCATGGAATTCGACGGTGTCTCCTCCATAGCTCAGCTTGTACTGTGGGGTGTAACTAAGGGGAATGACAGAGGTCAGTCTTATGCGTCAATACTATTTTGTCAGGCTCTCTACAAAACCTGAAAATGATGCTCCCCCTCTAGGCTTTCAAGATAATTCAGCAGTTTTCCAAGGTTTTGAGATTGCTAAAACCTTGGTTTTTGTTAATACTATTTTTCGTGTGCCCTGCAATCTTAATCTTTAGTGAGATACTGGGATGGAACACACAGATGATAAAATAGATAACGTATTTATCTGCTTTAACACTGAAACCCTGTCTCTGCTATTGAAAACAGTGAGATTTTTGTGGAATCTAGAATCTAGGTCTTAGGTTGAAAATTATCACTGGTTTTAAGGCCATTTGATACCTAGAAAAACCCATACTCAGGCACCAATCGTTTGAGAAATCACAGTCTCTGTGTCTCTAGAGAAAGTCAGCTAAAGATTGGGGATATGACATAGCAACTGTCTTAATGGGGGCCCATTAATCATCCTATTCTGAGATTCTTTCAATACTGAAGAAGAGTAACAGGTTGAAAATTACATTGAAAGAAATCATTGGTCTTTTCACAAAATGATGTTCAAGTATCCTGCCCAATCCAAACCATAAATTTTTATTTAATGTCTACCATATACCTGGTACTACAGAAGCTGATGATACAGAGACTAACAAAGCTTAATCTTGCCCTTGAGAAACACATAATGTTTTCCTTCTCCACTCCCACTGCTTCACTCCACCGGCCTTTAAAAAAAAAAAAGAAAGAAAGAAACTCATAATGTAGTGGAAAAGAGATGCAAAACAACTTTTGGTGGACCAGGCGCGGTGGCTCATGCCTGCAATCCTAGCACTCTGGAAGGCCGAGGCAAGTGGATGGTTTGAGCTCAGGAGTTCAAGACCACCTGAGCAAGGGCAAGACCCCGTCTCTACTAAAAAAAAAATAGAAAGAAATTAGTTGGACAACTAAAAATATATAGACAAAATTAGCTGGGCAAGGTGGCACATGCCTGTAGTCCCAGCTACTTGGGAGGCTGAGGCAGTAGGATTGCTTGAGCCCAGGAGTTTGAGGTTGCTGTGAGCTAGGCTGATGCCACAGCACTCTAGCCCCAGCAACAGAGTGAGACTCTGTCTCAAAAAAAAAAGAAACAACTTTGGACAATACCATCTGTACTGGCATACCCATAGTACTAAAGAAACAGTGAAGAGAGAGCTGTGAATTAGGGACAGAGGGTGCCTGAAAAAAGAGGTGACAGGTGAGTATAATAAGAGTGGATGGGATTTTACAAGGCAAAGAACTGAAGGGCCTTCAAGACACCAGCAAAGGCACAGAAACATTAAAGCACATGGCAAAATCATATTCAAGAAACTGTGCATCATAGTCTGATGTGGTTAAGAGCAAGGAACTTGTTGGGATCAGAGGCAAGGGGTAGGACTGGAAAGGTAGGTTTGGGCCAGTATACGAAGCATTTTATATGCTACACCTGAGCATCTGGACTTTCTCTTATGGTTAATTAGAAGCCAAAGTAGGTTTTTAAACTAAGGAGAAATATTCTCTGGTCTGTGTAAAGAAAGAAATCTGATGGCAAGAGGGAGGGTAATTTGGAGGGGAGTAATTGTGGAGATTGGGAAACTAATTAGAGGGTTATGCCAGTAGTGCACGTAGAAGATTGCAAAAACCTTAAATTATGGAGAGGGAAGAGGCATAGATAATCTTGAAGTTATCAGTTGAATGAGAGGATAGAAGGTGGTGTCATTAATCAAGATAGGGAATGCAGAAAAATAGGGATCTTTGGGAGTATACAAGTATGCAGATCTGAACTCAGTTTGCACCATGGCAAGTTTGGGGTATCCAGGGGACACTCAGGAAGAGAAGTCCAGGAGGTAGATGAAAAGGTGTCTACAGATTACATATGAAGCATAGGTTAGGGTTGGAATGATGAAAGTTAGCAAGGTTGCAGAGGGAAAGAGGATAGAGCAAGAAAGAGATGAGGACCAAGGATAGCACCCCACACAGGTTGTTCACAGCACAAGGGCACTAAGCTGAGTGTGGTGAGTAGGGGCTGAAATCCAATCCAAGCTGTGCTTGGCAAGCCAGGCACCCCAGGCCAGGGCCGTGCCCAATCAAGAGTATGATGTACCTTTCACTACTTCTTATAAGGATGCCATATGGGGGTAGCATTAACTCTGGAAACAGTGACATTTAAGTCACTGTCATTAAGTGACACCTCTGTAGGGGTGAAGACAGAGGAGCCAGCAGAAAAACAGCAGTCAGAGAAGTAGGAAAAGACCTGGGGAGTTATGTCCTGGAATCCCAGGAAGGCAAGGAAAAGATGGTAAATGGGACTGAAAGTTGCAAAAAATCAAGTAAGATTGGGTTTGGCAACAGAGTCAGCGCCAACCTTATAGAGCACAGTTTCAGTGGAAGGGCAGAATGGGCAGAAGCCACAGTACTGTGAGTTAAGAGGGAGGCAAATACTAGGGAAGCTGTTTTGGGAGAAACAGAAAACTTATGTCTACTGGAAGATGAGAGGAAGGAGCCAGTAAAGATGAGAGATTAAATATATCTTGGAGAGGGTACAATTGCTCAGGAAAAGAGAAGATAGAATCACTGGGAAGGTGGAGGGGACCAGTTTTACAGCTACTGCCACCCTTTTCATGCTGGTGATTATATCATATTTCCCCACCCATTCCCAGAGATTCCTATCATCATCTCTTGCCTGGTTTCCTACTCTGCCTTCATTGTCAGGGTGGCTCCCTTAGTATCACCTTTCCACCCAGCAACTTACACCCATGCACTCAGCCCCCATGTGGGCACAGAGAGGAGGTACAAAATGAAACTGGTTTCTCAGGAGGTCCACCCCACATGACCCACCCAGCAAGACATTTTTGCAAAAATAGAATTCTTAGGACCTATCCCTCTAACTCCAGCGGAAGAAATGTTGTAGGCCCAGTGATACTTCGTGGGACAAAGTAACCAGAAATAGAATTCTAGTATGAAATCCATAATATTAGAAAAGAGGGCCAGGTGTGATAGCTCATGCATGTAATCCTAGTACTCTGGGAGGCCAAGGTGGGAGGATCGCTTGAGCACAGGAGTTTGAGGTTGCAGTGAACTATGATGATGCCACCGCACTCTACCCAGGGTGACAAGTGCCATTGCAGATATGCCTTCTGCCTCTTGTGTCCATGGGGTTCCACCCAGTTAAAGCAAACAGGCCCAGCCTCAAGGCAAATTCTCCATCCCATGGCCCCTCCTTTGCTGTCCACCAATCTTTGACATGTGTTGGTCAACTGCTTCTATTTTGATGGAAAAGACCAGATTTTATGTGGAATGGAAATCTGGACTAGAATCTGAAACAAACTTTCTGAAACTATATGAAACTCAGACACCTTTAAGTGTTGCCCTAACTAACTCCAAGATTTGCCTTGGTCAGAAAGCCTCCTGATATTACACCAGCCCTGATAGCAAACTTCAGAGTTCACACATTGGCAGTCTACTGAGCCAAATTCAGCTCCTGTGTTTTGTTTGGCCTGCATAGTGATTTAAAAATTTTTAGCCAATATTTAGCATTGGGGAATTTTATATATAAATCTGGGTAGCTGGATTCTCTTGAAAATATTATTGTTTTCCCATGATAGTCATTTCTCCATCAAAAGTGTAAAAGCAAGTGTTACAGCTGTTTTATAATTTGTCTATCAGGTTTTATAGTTTCTACCAAAAAAACCAATAAAAAAGTGAAAAAATAATAGATCAAGGAGGGGCCATATAATTTTCTTTATATCTAGCTTACTTCACTCATTTATGTTTATTGCCTGTGGATATTTTGAGTTTTTCAACCCCTGATTTAGAGTGAACCAGGTGGAGTCTGGGAGGATTACCTCTCCTCTTCCACCGTCATCCCATTAACCCCATAATTTCTGCCTCCCTGGGATGAACAAAGCCAGCAGGAGCTGACCCTGCTAAAGCTTTGAGATTCGGGATCCTGGGACTTTCTGGGACTGAAGGATCCTACATCCCTTCACTGTGATTTCTCCAGAATGTGGCATGCACCCATCTGAGTCCAGATGATCTGGCAGATTTAGGACATCTACCTTCCCTGCCACCCCTGAATTCCATGTGGGCTTAACCCAACCCTTGTCTCCCCTCCCTCAGCCCAAAGAACTTCAGATTCAGATTTTAAGGGTTTCAACATATTCAATGTTAGTTGTAAATTATGTCTGTTTTTTTAAAACATTATCCAATATTCTTCAATGTTGTTGTTATACCTCAAATATTATTCCTGCCTCTGACTATAACATTTCTGCCAATCACTGTTCTAGATGCTAGCAATTCACAGAACATTCTAGGCAGACAAAAGAGCATATGCAAAGGCAGAGGCATGAATGGCTTTGAGTGTGATTTAGGAACGATGAGAATGTTTGGTCAAGTTTTATGAGTATTTGAATTATGCAAGTTTGAAATAGTTCATTATAAACCATTAATAACACCTCACTATATGCACAGAATTTGAAGCAATGTGAAGCCCTCACAATATTTAACATTTGTCAGGAATTGCATATTTTCAAAGCTGGCAGTGGTGCTAAAGTGAATTAGAAACTGTCTGTGCTATTGCCACATGGCGGAGCCATTTTAGCTGGAGAAATAGTATCTTCCCTTCAGTAAATTTACATTTATTGCTATGAGAAAAACAGTCCTGAATTATGGAAGTTTTAAATTTTGTGTGAAGGTTTCAGGAATGCATCCCTTTCATAAAATCCATCTGTTCTAGAATTTGGTGTGGCAGGAATGAAGAGTAAATGGTAGGGGGAAGAAGGCATATAGGAAGTAAGAAATGAGGTTGAAAAGATGGCTTAAAGTCAGACTGTGAAGTGCTTTGATACTCATGGGGATATTACTATATCCATAAAATCCTCCCATAGTCACTGAGAAAAATGGGAGAAAATCAACTTCAAATTATATTGCTCATAAAGGCAATAGGTTGGCATTATATTTCTCCCAAATTTCTCTCTCTCTCTCTCTCTCTCTCTCTCTCTCTCTCTCTCATTAATTCATTTATTCCACTGCTTATTGAATACCTACTATTTGGCAGCAACGGTACTAGGCACTTGATATACAAAAAATGAAGAACAATTTACTCCCTGACCTTGAGGAGCTTCAATCTAATGGGGAAAATTAACAACAAAATTAATTGGATTTTTTTGATTAATACAAAAAATATTCATTGAGCATTACTATGTGTCAGGCACTGTATTAGACACAGAAATACACAGGAAAACCAGAAAGACAAGTTCTCTCCTGCCTGGTGCTTACATTCTAATGGGGCAGACAAATAATAAACAAATAAATGCAGATAATTTCAAATAATGATATAAAAAAAATAAACACCTGGGAGCATTGGCTCACGCCTGTAATCCTAGCACTTTGGGAGGCCAGGGCGGGAGGATTGCTTAAACTCAGGAGTTCAAGACCAGCCTGAGCAAGAGCAAGACCCTGTCTCTACTAAAAATACAAAAACTAGCCAGGCATGGCGGTGCACACCTGTAATCGCAGCTACTCAGGAGGCTGAGACAGGAGGATCGCTTGAGCCCAGGAGTTTGAGATTGCAATGAGCTATGATGATGCCACTGCACTCTAGCTTAGGTGACAGAGTGAGACTCTGTCCAAAAAAAAACAAAAAAGAAAAGAAAAGGCAACAGGATGATATGATAGTGTAGTGACTGGCCAGGGGTAGCAGTGGCATAAAAGGCCTCTCTGAGGAGGTGGCCATTTGGGCTGAGACTGAATGACAATAAAGATCTGGCTTTGTGAGGATCTGTGGGAGAAAGTTGCAAGAGGAGGGAAAAGCAAGTGCCAGGGCCTTAGAATAGAAACAAGCAGTGCAGGTTGCTGGGTACCGTGGCTCACATCTATAATCCTAGCACTTTGGGAGACCAAGGTGGGAGGGTCGCTTGAGGCCAGGAGTTGGAGACCAGCCTGAGCAACATAGAGACACCCCGTCTCTACAAAAAATAAAGAAAATTAGCCAGGGGTGGTGGTCTGTGCCTGTAGTCCCAGCTACTCAGGAGGCCCCAGGAGTTTGAGGTTGCCATTGCACTCTAACCCAGGCGATAGAGCAAGACCCTGTCTCAAAAAAAGAAAAACAACAAAACAAAAGGAAAAGAAAAAGAAAAAAACAATGCTCAACAAAGTCATAAAGAACTTCTTTCCAGCACTATAATCTGCACTCACAGTATTAGAATCATCTTTTGGGCTAGCTCTCCTCATGCTTCCTCTTTTGAGTCCAATGAAAAAAAGTCTGGCTTTTTCTTACTCTCTCCTAAGAGTGAAAACAAACTTTCCCAGAAGCTTTTAGCAAATCTCTCCCTGCATTTTATTGTCCAAAATGAGGTCATGTGCCTTTTCCTGAATCCATCGTTGGCAAGGAGAATGATCTTGCCCTTGTCTCAATTAGGACTATCCCTAGTGCATTGGTCAATTCCCCAAACTGCATTGCCTCGCTTTAGTGGGACAGGTGTTGAGAGTCAACATAATGCTCACTGCACCATAGTAAGAAGCTTAGATTTTATTCTAAGTGCAATGGGAAGCCATTGCAGAGTTTTAAGAACATGATTTGGTTTATGTTTTTAAGGATACCTTTGTAGATAGTTGTAACACACTTAATTAGAACAAAATAATATTAAAAATATATAAATAACTCCTAAATATCAATAGGGAAAAACCAAACAACCCAATAGAAAAAGAGACAACAGACCCAAATAGGCATTTCACAAAATAGAAAGCATAAATGTCAAATAAACAGTAATGATGGAAATGCAAATTAAAACTGAAATAAGATGCCATTTTATACCTAGGTAGGCAAAAGTTTTAAAGGCAGATATTTAAAAACACTGTTGACAATTTTTATGTATTTCAGATGGAAGTACAAATTAATATCACCACTTTTAGAAAGCGTTTGTCAATATTTTATAAAGTTTAAGATGCACATACTCTATAACCCAGCAACTCTATTCTCGTGTGTACTTCTAGAGCTGCTATGTCCAATATGGTAGCCACTAACTACCAGTGGCTACTTAAATTTAAATTAATTAAAATTTAAAATTTAGGCCATGGCACAGTGGCTCACACCTATAATCCTAGTGCTTTGGGAGTCTGAGGTGAGAGAATAGCTTGAGGCCAGGAGTTAGAAGACCAGCATGGGCAACATAGTATGACTCATCTCGATGAAAAATATGAAAAATTAGCCAGGTATGGTGGCACCCACCTATGGTCCTAACTACTTGGGAGGCTAAGGTAGGAGGATCACTTGAGCCCAAGAGTTCAAGATTACAGTGAACTATGTATGATTTTGCCACTGTACTCCAGCCTGGACAATAGAGTGAGACCCTGTCTCTAAAAAAATACAAATAAATAAATAAAATTAAAAATTTAGTTTTTCAATTGTAGTAGTCCCATCTAAGTGCGTAAAAGCCACAGGTGGTTGGAGGATCATATCAGACAGAACAGATACAGAACATTTCATCAACACAGTAAGTTCTTGTCGACAACACTTCCCTAGAGAAATCCTTGCATACATACACTAGGAGCCATGGTCAAAACTGTTGATTTTAGCATTCCTTATGAATGCATAGAACCTCAAAAAAGCCTAACAGTTCATCAACAGAAATTGATGAATATATAAATTGTGATATATTCAGAATACATAAATTGTGATATATTCATACCAGGGCATATTATGCACAGAAGTGATAATCTACATGGGTGAATTTCAGAAACAATGTTGAGTGCAGAAAGCCAATTGCAAAGCAAACAGCATGTAGCTATTTTTCAAAAGTTCAAAAACAATCAAAATTAAATAATATATTGTTTAGAAATACATACATAAGTGGTAAAAGAATTTTTCTTTTAATAAGGAAATATTAAACACCAAAATCAAGATAGTGATTTTATGGAGCAAAGCCTGTGAGTTTCAAAGATATTAGTTTTCTGTTTCTTAAGTGGTGTTGGGTACATGAGTGTTCATTCCACAGTATTTGTTATATCTAATTTTATACATTATTTATATTTTTGCATGCATGGAATATGTCTTCTTACAAAGGTCACTGTGACTGCAGTGTAAATGATGGACTAAAGAGAGGGAGGGATGTAAGTAAGCAGGACACCTGTTAGGAGACTATAATTTGTCCCGGCAAGAGGCGAATGGTGACCTAGATCAAGAAGGCAGTGGTGGAGGTGTAAGTGGATAAATATGGGATATAATGTGGGATGTTAATCACCGTAACTCTCACCTTAACCCTTCCCCTTGTGCTGTGGTAGAGGTTTGCACATTATGATGTGGAACATGGAGGAGGAATTCCTAAGTCAGACTGGGAGCTTTAGAGAAAGCTTCTTGGAAAAGATGACAGATCATCTGAGTTTTGCCCAATTAGGAGTTTGTCAAGTGTATAATGGCTGGGGAAAAGGAATTCTAGTTGGAGATAACAGCTTATGCAATAATCTTAAGGCAGTAATTCTCTGTTTGGAAACTGAAGACTTGAGTGTAGGTACAACTAAGGAAAAAGAGGGCAGGGGCCAAAGGTGAAGAGTCAACTGGGTCCCTTGAAGAGTTGAGACCTTATCCTGAAAGACGCAGGGGAACTGTCTCCATTTTTCTGTTTCTTCTGCCAGGGAGAAAAGAAGATCCTTGTGAAGAACAACAAAATAAGGCACCGATCCATGAGGATCTAGCTATAAGGAGGTCCTGGTTGGGCTACCCTGAAAATGCTTCTTTTTGCATTAACTACTCTTTAAGAAACTATCACCTAGCTGTTCCTGTAATTCCAGCTACTCAGGAGGCCTCAGAGGGGGTTACGATTGCTTAAGGCCAGGAGTTAGAGACCAACCCAGGCGACATATCGAGATACAGTCTCTACAAAAAATAAGAAAAATTAGCTGGGTGTGGTGGCACACACTTGTAGTCCCAGTTAATTGGGAGGCTGAGAGGTGGGAGGATTGCTTGAGCCCAGGAGTTCAAGATTGCAGTGAGCTATAATTGTGCCACTGCACTCCAGCCTAGGTGACAGAGTGAGACCTTGAATGGGAAGGGGAAGGGAGGGGATGGGAGGGGAGGGGAGGGGAGGGAGATCACCACTCACCCATCACCCACATTCACCAAAAGCTAAATTTTGTTGAAGTACAAGAAGGTTAGGATAAAAATAAAAGGAAAAAAAGGGCAAATGGAAGAGAAAATGACAGAAAACAGGAGAAATTGGACCTGAGAGAAAATAATAAATAAATACCACTGGAGACCACAGATCCTGGTTTCCTTTTAGGAATGCCGTTAGACTGGCTTTACCTAAAACTGCAAAAGCAGAGCTTTCTTTAAGTCTTCTTTTGTTTATGAACTACATTTCTTACTATGTGAAGCTAGTATTTAAGTATAATAATTATGATGTTATCCTCTTTTCCGAGGCTTTTCTTGCTGACAAAGCACAAAAATCTCAAAAATTAAGTTAACGTGCAGGAATTGGTGACTCAGTTTCACTTTTTCGAGTGCATATCCTCTGTAATATTTTCTCAGCCAATTTCCATTTTTGATTCTTACCTTATTTTTCTTTCCTTTAATTTTCTTCCTTCCTTGTTCCAACAAGAATGATTCATCAGACAGAAGTAAAACCAAACACATTCACAGTACAAAATGAAGGCTAAAAAAAATAAAATAAGATAACATGAATCTCACCCTGAAAGTGGGTGAAAAAAACTGGTCTCTCTTTTTAGGACAGGAAAAGAAAGAAAGAATTTTTTTCCCCCTTAAAGTCCTTAATTAGAAAACCTGTTTTCTTATGTTAAATAAGAAAGGCAGCATGGGGTTGGGAAAAGAGACCAAAGTTTGAAATCCATTAGACCTGGTTTTAAGTCCTAGCTCTAGGATTTATAGGCATATACAGTCCTTTAATCTCTGAGTCTGTTTCCTCTTCTGAGAAGTGGGGTGGATAATAATAACTATAGCTAGCTATAGTAGCTAAAATGTACTGTGTGCTTGCTATGCCAGAGGCATTGTTCCATATTCTGTACAAGTCTTAGTTCATTTAATCTCACAATAACCCTAAGTCAGGAGGTAGATTCTATTACTATCCCCATTTTATAGATGAGGAAATGCAAGAACAAAGAGGTTAGGTAACCTGCACATCATCACACAGCTCGTAAAGTGGTAGAGTCAAAATATAAACCTAGGTAGTCTGATTCCAGACACTAAGAACTTAGACTCTGTAAGCCTAAGGATCAAAAGATACAATGTAAGTAAAAACACTTTGAAACTCAAGTACTTTACACATGCCAGTCTAAACAATAAATCTGCAGATTTATAAATTGCTGAGTGTTATTGTATGTCATTTTACAAATTGCCACAGAGCAACCATTTGTGGATGGTTAATGGAACATAATCTTAAAAGTTTCTTTTAGGCACATGTGTTTGCAGCTGTTAAGTGTTCACATTAACCATTTTAATTTGTCTGATGTAGGCAGAAAATAATGATGACCACTCAACATGACAAAAAAGGAATCAGTAGTAGAAGCCTTAATTAAATGATGAATAGCATGGTGGAATCATAAAACCATTATCCTTACATTTAGAGTGATAAAGGAGATTGTGAATCTTTAGCAGAAATATGAACTTGTTCATAAATCCTTAGATATTTTCTTAAAAATAAACATAACCACATCTCAAATTGGGGCAAAGTCCTTTAGACTGGCAATTTCCAAGTGAGCCAAGTTTGTTATTAAACACTTCTATGAAGTACCATAACTATAACATCATTTCAGGAATTCAAGGCTCTGATTCTTTAGCAGCAACAAAGTTTATATTCTCTTTGGTGGAATTGTTTAATGATGCCCTTCAGCTGCCTATAGAATCTTCAAATAACAGCTGGCGTGAAAATGGCCTGTTTTCAGGCTGAGAATCTTTTTTGAAAGGTGCATAGTTTGCAGAATGATACAAGGAAGTAGTGTGGCCTCCTAAGAGTTGTTTCATTATCATTAAATTTTTTTTAAATGTCAATCATGTCAGAGACCCAAATACCTCCACTTAGTAAGCACAACAGAGAGAGTTTTTATTCCAGTATGGAAAGAGAGTGCTGTTTCTTTGGTTGAGAACTGAATGAGGTCGCTGGCTTATGTTTAGGGACCATGTTGTAAGAAAAATGCAAATACTTGAACACTAGGCTTATCTTTTGCACATGAAATGCTCACATCCGCAGAGCCACGAGGGAACTAGGACGGGCTGAGGGAACGGATTCTCCTTCCCCTGTCATTTCAGGGCATGTGTTCGTGTGCTCTTTGAGTGGAATGGTGGGCCTCATGACAGGCACTTTAAGTTGTTTCTCTTTCTCTCTCTCTCACCCCTCTTTCCCCTCTCCCCATTCTTCCCCAGCTCCTGTCTTTCTATATCTGCTTTCCATTTGAATTAAAATGTTAAATATGTCAATAATGGGGATTAAATGAGTCTATGCATGTGTGTTCCTGGCATATGGGAAGTACCATATAAATGGTAATTCTTAATGTGAGAGGCAATTTAGTGGTTAAAGACCCAAGAGCCATACTATCTTGGAGCAAATCTTGATTCAGCCACTGAGAAGCTGTGTGGCCAGGACTCATGACTTAAATCCTCTGTGCCTCAGTTTCCTCCCCTGTAAAATGGGTATGATAAAAATAGGACCCTTGTTCTGTGATTGTTATGAGGATTAAGTGAGTTGTGATGTATTTAAAGTGCTTAGGACAGTAAAAGGTAAATGCTTGTAAGAGTGTAACTATTGGTATGTGATGCCATATACTTCAGGTAATTCAGAGAACTCAACTTTGACAATTCCTAACCGTACCCAATGGAAACAATTGGTATTTGGGTATGATCGTTTAATTTTTCATCTCCTGTTGCCACTACTCCTGTCATACAGTGATCACCTATGAGGCAAAAGGGCCAAATGATTGTCCTCTACCAAACTGAGAATAATTGTAGCACTTACTTAGGGCCAAAAGGCAGGGTGATGGAAAACGTGACCCTTCTTACTAGCTGTGTGACCTTGGACAAATCACAAACTTTCTGAACTTTTGTATCTCCAGTGGCAAATCATAAATAATGTTAGCATTACCTATCTCACAGAGTGGCTGTGAGGACCAAACAAGACTTGTGTAAAAATGTTTTATAAACTATGAGGTAACACAAAAATGTAGGCCATTGTTATTACTAACTATAAACTAAGCAGAGGCTAACACTATTGTTGCTATCAAGAGTGTCAGAAGAAATAAGGACAAATAATTCATGAGTTTCCACAGCAACATTTTACTGTAGGCATGTGTTGGCAGGAACTCCAGATTTTCAATATTTTTCTTTACATGTAAGAAATATATAAAGAAATGTGTGTGCATATATAAAAAATATTCGAGAACTCAGTTTTTTGTGAATTCACCATAGTGTCTTCCATGTTTTCCAGCATTAGGTATGTAAGAATGACCCATGACGTAAGTTGTTTACTACATAACAACCTTGATATTGCAAAGATAGGCTCTTGAGAAGAGATTACCTAAGTGTTAAGAAATGTGTGATTAATGTATTGATTTTGTCCTCTATAGCTGTGGTTCCCATCCCCTGGTCCTCGGCCTGTTAGGGACCGGGCTCCACCCACTACCACCACCTCCCCCTTCCATGGAAAAATTGTCTTCCATGAAACTCAGGGGGGTGCCACATAGCCGGAGGTGAGCTGCAGGTGAGCCAGGGAAGCTTCATTTGTATTTATAGCCGCTCCCCATTGCTCACATTACCACCTGAGTTCCGCCACCCCCTCCATGGAAAAATTGTCTTCCATGAAACCAGTCCCTGGTGCCAAAAAGGTTGGTGACCACTACTCTGTAGTCTCTGGCATGAGATTAACAGTAATTTGGATTTTTTAAATAAAACGAGACAAATTAATTTTATTCTGGCTTGCACTGTTGCTGCCCTATTTCCTCAAAGATGTGTTGTCAGTAGATGTTAAGTCTACTCAAAGGGAAAAGCATGAATCTGTTGCAGATTATTCAGCATTTTATATGACTCGGAGTCCATGGTGGGAGAGGGATGGGGGTTACTAAGGAGCTTGCCCCTAAAATTAAGCATTATTTTATTAAACTAGATGAAACTTTCTCCTGTGTTCTTATTGTAATGAAAATACCTGAATTAGTCGGACTAGACTAAGCTAGGCTGCAGCAACAAATTCACCCTAAAATCTAGTACTTTAACACAAGGGTCTGTTTCATCACAGAGTTATTCAGAACCCCAGGCTGACATCTCTCCACAGTTGCCACATCAGGGGAAGAAAGAACCTAAAGAACCTTGCTTTGCCCAGAAGTGACGCCATGATTCTATTCATAGCCTCTCGACTAGAACTAGTCACAGGGACTCACTCCTGGCAAGGGGACAGGGAAGTGTGAAGGGTACAAGGACATTCAGTGAATGATAAGCATCTCTGCCACAATTCCCAGGCCCTTAAAGCAGTAAGATGCTCTCAGCCATGTTGAAGTACCTTTATCCTCACCCCTTTGCCTCAGGACCCTGCAGTGCAGAGGAAGGAGCCTGGACTGTGGGGTCAGACAGCCCTGGCTTTGAATGTCCCCTCTATCTCATGCTAGTTGTGTGACTTCAAGCAAGTTGTTTTGTTTCTCTAATCCTCCATTTATTTCCTTACTCATAAAATGAAGATTCCAATACTTACCTTTCAGGGGTTCTTGCAGGGATAAGAAATGATTCACGCAAACCCTTTGTCAAAGAATAATGCTTGGTCACCAGAAGGACAAGCAAATATTTAGGGCAGCAATTCTCAGCTCCAGTCCTGCGACACTCCAGCATATTGCAAATTAACTCAAGGAGTGTTGTAACATTTTCAAAAGGCTCTCCAACTAAGATTATTGTAAATTCCCTGTATTTACTAAAATGAATTCTCTACAGGTCATTAGAAGTAGGATTGATACCAATAGCACTCTTGGCATTTTATGAGAGAGATTATGTTTTTATTATTCAACCTTTGCCCCTTCTGTGATACTGTCTCCCTTACCCTAGTCTCTGGGCTTTGGATAGGCGTGGGTGTGAATCTCAGCTTAGTCACTCTCTATATGTTAGTTAAGCATTCTGAGCCCAAGTAACTTCATCTTCAAAGTTGGGACAATCATGACTATTTCACAGGGTTGTTTACAGGGTCAAAGGATGCAGGTAAAGTCCTCAGCACAGTATAAGTAATTGTCCTCTGACTTAGTTCCTAATCTCTGGGGGAGAGAAAGCTATGAGTGACAATTACCAGAGCTGTTTTATAAAAATCTCAATGAGACAATGAAAGCCCAAGTCAGCACTGGGTTATAACCTACCTGCAGAGAATGGCATATATTGGGGTAATGAGATCCTTCTTCTTCTAGATAGTCAGGAGTAAAACAGACAAACAAAACATTTTAAAATTAAAATTACATATAAAAATTCAGATTTCTGACTTTTCCTAAAGAATCAGAAGATCTGTCCTTGATGGTAACTATTGGCCTTCTTTTAGACATGGATGTGTTTTCTGTTTGCCGCAGTCCCCCCATTCTCTATTGTTTTATCTCTAGCCTGCTTCACTCATTGATTTGCTTGACACCTGTAAGAATTTGAGTTTATTATCCCCGGGCAATAGGTCCTGGATGGTAGCCATGGTGGTGGTGAAGACAGGGGTAAAGTTGGTGGGGAATGAGGTCTGTAAACTTTTTTTTCAATGATACAAAAATCCTAATAACAGGCCGGGCGTGGTGGCTCACGCCTGTAATCCTAGCACTCTGGGAGGCCGAGGCGGACAGATTGCTCAAGGTCAGGAGTTCGCAACCAGCCTGAGCAAGAGCGAGACCCCGTCTCTACTAATAATAGAAACAAATTAATTGGTCAACTAAAAATATATAGAAAA
>CAUYRT010018968.1:0-91581 GCA_963574885.1 Lepilemur ruficaudatus
TGGTATATGTATACCATGGAGTACTATTCAGCTATAAGAAACAATGGTGATATAGTGCCTCTTGTATTTTCCTGGATAGAGCTGGAACCCATTCTACTAAGCGAAGTATCCCAAGAATGGATAAATAAGCACCACATGTACTCACCAGCAAACTGGTTTCACTGATCAACACCTAAGTGCATATATAGGGATAACGTTTGTCGGGGGTCAGGCAGATTGGAGGGGGGAGGAGGGGATGGGTAGATACATACACAATGAATGCGATGTGCATCATCTGGGGCATGGACACGCTTGAAGCTCTGATTCTGCGGGGGAAGGGGGGGGAAAGGCAACACACGTAACCTGAACATTTGTACCACCATAATATGCTAAAAGAAAAAAAGAAAGAAAAATCTATACATATATATATAACTCACGTAAACACTCCATCCTACACAGCTTTCATCTCTATTTGGCCCATGAAAAAGACGAACGATTTGATGAGTTTCCTGCTTTATTTCATAGAAATCATATGCATCCTAGAGTTGGCTGTGTTTTCATCTCCCATGAGTTAAATCATGCATGAGTGTGCCCCTGACACCCTGCCCGGGGTCTGCACCTAACTATGGGGAAGGGAGGATGGGGCCAGGGCCGCGACGAAGCCACTAGTGAGGGTTCTGGGGGCAGGGGGGCGGGGGGGGCGTCAGCACAGGAGGAGCCATGTCTGTGGAGTCAAAAGTCACCAGCTTTTGGTGGGAGGAGGCACGGGACTGGGGGTCAGGGCCCAGGAGACCAGGCGATCAGCAGAGTTTGGGCAGGCGCAGGAATGGGCTCTTCCTGGATGAGGCTCCGAGCTCAGAGGCAAGGCCTGGCAGCAGGAGGGCCCTGCACACTCAGAGGTGTGGAGGAGACAGGCAGACCGGAAACCTCCTGGCACACGGTGATGGCTGGAGGTCTGACTAGCGCAGACCGAGGGTGGCTGCTCTGCCAGAGGCACTCTGTTCTGTTAACTCCATGTGTGCCTGTGCATCTCCCTGGCTGAGCGGCAGCCTGGAGGGCTCCACGTGGGCCCTGCTCCCAGGGAAGGGTTTTCAGAGCAGAAGAGAGAAGGTGGTGGCATGAGCCAACGCTCTGCTTCTGAGTTCACTAACACAGCAGCATGCATCCTAACAACTTACCAAGTGCCACCCTGCTGCAGCGAGGTCAGGGCTGGAGACAACGTGGCAGAGCAGTGAGGTCCCTGCCCTCCGGAGCCAGCATCTCGGTAGCGTGAAACCACTTGTGAAGTAAAACACAGACAATCACGCACACCCAGCACCATGTGTGTACTTCTGTGAGCGCTTTCTGAGGGGCTGGAGGGCAACGGCAAGCCTGGAGCAGAGTAGCCAAGCAGGAAGGCAGAGCAAAGGCCCTGGTATAGTCAGTCAGGAAGCTTAAGGAGCAGCCTAGGAGCCACAGACTTAGAGCAGGGGAACAAGTGGGAGAGCAGCAGGGGAGGTCAGAGAAGGAGTGAGAGCAACGTGGGGGACATCATGGGGAGACAGCGAGCTGGGGAGAGCTGCCCAGCAAGGGCTGCTCCAGGGCGAGGCAGTTGAGGAGCGGGAGTGGGGGCAGACAGCCCTGCGGCAGCCTCCCACAGGCTCCCAGAGAGATGGCTGAGCCCAGGGCAGAGACATCGCTGCAGGAGAAAAGGGCTCTGACCAAGAGACAGGGGCCCCATGTGAGCTGTGGAATGGGAAGGGACCACCTTACCTGCTCCTCCCCCACAGAGAGCAGAGGGCCCTGGCAAGATGGAGGAGGGCCTGGGAGGACAGCGTGGAGACAGGCACCACTGGGGATCTTCTGCCCCTCAGCCTCCACCCCCGTCAGCTTCAAGAGCGGGGATGATAAAACCCCTAGACAAGCTACGGGCACCCCCAGAGCTGTGAGAACATGTGGTTTATTTGCTGGGCCCCCCCCTTCACACGACAGAGAGGGCCTGAGTCTGCCTCCTCAGTGCCCCTTACCTGAAGGAGCAATGGCAGCCCAGGTGAGCCCATGTGGCCCTGGGGTTCATACGGGGAGGACACAGACTATGTGCCAGGTGTCAGATGACCACAGACCAAGGCAGGACCCAGAGGTCCCACCAGAAGCCAGCGGGGATAGACGGCAATCACCACGTCCCAGCCGAGGCCAGACACACTTAGCAGGAGGGGCTGCTGCAAGCTCTCTCGGGCACCAGCCCTGCCTCAGCGTCCCAGAGCCGGACCGAGCAGAGGACAGTGGGGAGCAATGAGCTTAAACCGAAAACAACGTGCACTAGAGGAGCTCGCCATCACCACATCCCAAATTTCAGGACACTGAGGATGAGCAGGAAATCCTATAAGCTTTCAGAAGGGACACAAAAATAATTTAACATGGGTTAGATACAATGATCCAAGGATGGCAATGCCAGACAGTCTTGTTAGTGATTCTGAAATACAGGAGAAAAGAGGGAAATACCTTCAGAATTCCAAAGGAAAATAGCTTTGATTGGAGAATTCTCTACCAGCTGTATTAGTTTGCCAGGGCTGCCATATCACAAGATCACGGACTGGGGAGCTTAAACAGAAATTTATTTTCTCACACTTCTGGAGGACGGGCTTCTGAGATCAAGGTGTCACAGATCTGGGTTCTCCTGAAGCCTGGCTCCTTGGCCGGTAGACGGCCTTCTCCCTGTGTCTTCGTGTGGTCACCCTCTGTCTGTGTGTGTCTGTGTCCTAATCTCCTCTTCTTACAAGGACACCAGTCAGAGAGGATTAGGGACCACCCGAACAGCCTCATCTTACTGTAATCACCTCTCCCAGGGCCTTATCTCCAAATACAGTCCCATTCTGTACCGGGGTTGGACCTTCAACGTAGCAATGGGAGTGGGCACAATTCAGCCCACAATACCACTAGGCTATCAGGAGTAGGAGTGTACGAAGTTGTCAGACATGCCATCTCTCAGATTGCCACCACGGGCCCTTCCTTCCATCCTCTCAGGAGATGGGCTTATACAAAACCAGGGCATTGTCCCCTTGGGCTGCAGAAAGCAGGGGTCAATGAGACAGCTGAAGGAGGCAATGAAGGGAGACTCCACAGTGGCTGAGCAGTAGGGCAAGAACAGCCAGGGAAGCTGGGGAGGTCAGGGTGCCCAGGGAGACTTCGCAGGAAAATGAAACCAATGGAACCCTAATGTATGGGAACACAGTGAGAGGAAATTTACACCAACAAGAAAAAGGCACTGACAGTAGAGAGGAGTTTGGGGATAAATGAGGGACGAGAACAGAAAAATAAGCAAATGTAAAATAAAGACCAATGATTCACTCCAAGTAAAACAAAAAAGGTTGTGCAAGAAAGGAAAAGAAAACTAAGCAAATGAAAAATATACAGCAATCATTAACTCTAGGAAAAACAAAAAAGTTAGGCAAGAAAGGGATTGTCTGTGAAAGAAAGGCCTTAACATATTCACAATGTAAACACTGCATATTAATCTTGCCAGGAATGATGCGATCATCCTCAACTCCAAAACACAAAGCTCCATTTGCTGCTCACTCAAGCCAGCCAGAGCCGCGGAGGAGCAGAGCCGTGCAGGGATTAGCCCCTAGGGAGGCGGGGTGACGTCACAGCATCCCTTGAAAGCTATTGGGCGACAACTGAAGCTCCTTGGCTGCGTCCAGTGAGGTCCTTCCCTGAGTGGCTGTGTTTCAGCCAGGAGCTGACACTGATTGGTTGGCTGGAAAACATGTTTCCTGAGGCCACTGAAAGAGTTTTAAACCAGTTCTTCTGCTTCTTGTTACCATGGCTACAGAACAATGGGTTTTTTCCTAGGAGTGTGGGAACTTCTGTACTCTCAATCCACCCAGACTTAGGAGGGATTGAAGGTGTGGGGAGCCCCCATGGTCCCACCTGCCCAGCGGCGGGTGGGGTGTGAAGGGGCCAGGACCCCCACCTCCCGGGAGAGGAGTGAGGGACGGTGCCGACAACCGGAAAGTCGGGTTAGCCACGCCAGCGTCTTGCTCAGGGTCGGACACGGCGGGGGCGCGGGCTGCTGCTTTGCCCAACAACCCTAGTAGGGCTGGGCCACGCTTTCCACTCACAGATGCATAACTTTGATAAAACATTTCTTTAATTGAGGAGCATTTTTTAGAAGTTTTCACTTGGAAGTTTTCAAAATACACATTGAGATGTTTTCATAAAAATTAAGAGTTCTGTCCCCAGCACACGGAAGCAGAGAGCCGGTGCACGGTCTCCGCATTGGTGAGTTAATTAATGGAGGCTGCGTCTTGCTCCCCAGCCACAAAATATCCCTTTCCTGACCTCCCTCATGTGTCACCTGTGAGGAGGGGGACAAGCCTTGGGTGGCTTCCCCCAGACCCAGGCCCCGGAGTCCCCAACACACACCAGTGCCGTCCCTCCGGCCAGAGGCTGCCCCGGGAACTTCTCCCCCAGCCTAGCGGGGAGCCCCTAAATCAGAGAAGCAAGCTGAGCCAAAACCACGCAGAAAACTGAAGTACAGAAGGCGAGAAGGCAATTGAGGCAAATGAAGAACTCTTACAAATCAATGTATTTTTTAAAAAGAATAACTGGAGAAAATGGCTAAAACACACAAATAGGCATGTCAGGGAAGAAGAAATACAAACACACATAAGGAGAGATGTTGTTCCTCATTATTGATCAGAGAAATACAAATCAAGGCCCCAGTGAACTTCAATCTTACACTCATTTGGCAAAAACTGAAGGGTCTGATGATGGCCGGTAGGCGCAGACACAGATCGTTACACCGCTAGTGGGAGCACACATGTGCACAGCGGCCTTGCAAAATCATTGCCGAATCAAAGTAGACCAACCACATAAGCAAAGGCCCCACAACGCCACCCCCAGGTGTACACCCGAGAGAAACTCTGGCACAGTATACCAGGAGGCACAGACGACAATGTTCATGGCAGCATCCACAACGCAAAAACGTGGAATATCCCAGACCCCACACAGAGGACAATGTGGCCCATCCACACTATGGAATCCACACAGCAGTCAGCGTGACCACACCAAAGGCACAGGCAGCGGTGTGGATGATCTGGGCAAGATCTTAGGCAGGGAAAAAGTTATGCTCCACAAGATCACAATAGCATTGCATCCTCTTTATAGCTGAGACTCGTACCCATGGAATGATAGGTGTGGGATTTGAAGAAGTATACTAAATAATTCCTTAATCTGGGATGAATTACATAACAGCTATTCTCCCAAGAATCTAGCAGAACTTCCTGTGCAAATGGTCCTGGCCTCTGGAGGACGAGCTGCTCTCCCTGGAGGCTGCACACGGCCTTCTGGTCAATCAGAAGCCATTTATTCTTCCCATGCAGCCCCCAGAAGCACTCCAGAGCCAGGAGGCACAAAGGGTCTGACCGTGGCCTCATTGACACAGTCCCTGGAGCCCTCACCCTGACCCCATTCCTGGCAGGGAGGAGCAGAAGTGGTGATGGGAGGACAGAGCCCACTGTCGGCCAGGAGGGATGAGGATGTGCATGACCACAGCCGTGGTGGTGCAGGACCTGCGTGGACGATCGTGCAGAGGTGCAGGGCCACACTGTGCGGCGGGGCAGGACTTCAGAGTTAAACCTGGACAGGCAACTGAAATGCCTGTCACCCCACGGCCCTCTGAGGGCCCGGCCCAGAGGGCTTCCCCACATCACTTGGCCTGGACCCCATGTCGCTCTAGGTTCCTCAGGCCATGCTGGTGTCAGCCAAGAGGGATTCAGAACCATCTGAGTTCCCTTCTGAGACCCCCCATGCTATGAACACCCCATCAACAGCAAGAGAGAATTCTCACTTGTAAAGGAATGTGACCCCCAGCAGGGCAATCTGGCCTCCCCCTCCTTCAGCCCGGCTCTGAGTGTGGTGCAAGGAGACCCTCAACTGACAAGGTCTTGCAGAAGCACAGCACTGGGTCCGTCCTGTGCACTTGGTGCCTCACATGAATGTGCTTGGATGATGGCCCTCCGTCTGGCCTAGACAAACTGCCCTTCTCTCCCAGAGGAGAGTGACTCCATCCTGGGGAGGGGAGAGCCAGGGACAGAAGGCCCCTCCTTCCCAGTCTTAGGCCACCAGGGCTGGGCTGCATTCAAGTCCTTAGGGTGAATCTAATGGTGTGCTCAGCCAGCCATCCTGTCACTTAGGGGTCTCAGAGGCCCAAAGTTATCAGTGGCCTTGAGGGTGTCAGGCACAATGGCTGTCAGGATGTAGGAGGTGGCAGTGGCAGGTGCCCAGGCCCTCTTCTGTCTCCTGAAACCGGGACAACAGGCCTCTTGGGCATTGTTCCTGCTGGTGCCATTGTTATGTGGGCAGTGCTGTTCCTGGCATTGACTGAGTTCAAACCCCAGGACAGGTGCTTCCCATACACTGTCCTTGACGTTCACATGCACCTGCCAGATCAGCATGGTCCCCCTTAGGTCATAGCTGAGAAACCGAGGCTCAGGGAAGAGAGCCTACCTGTCCTCGCTGGCAGAAGGACCTGCTGTGTCTGACTCCAAAGCCCTTCCCAGGATGCCTGAGATGACACGTGGAAAGCGCCCACTGTCTTCAAGGGGCTTTTCCAGGCCACTGGCAACTCAGCATGGCCTAGATAGGAAGGTCTGGGCCCCTCCCAGGAGGGGTGAGGTCCCCATGAGGAGGACTCACAGAAGAAGGCCAGGGTTGGAGGAAGGCACTGAGGCACTTGATGAGGCCATCTGGCTGTCAAAATGTGCCCGGAAAATCAATAAAGGGGGTACAGCCCTCCTCTGGACTGTGCCCCCAAATGACATGGCAGTTCCTTAGGCCTTCCCTATTCCCACCCCAAAGCCTTCTGTCTAGATTTTAGTTGTATGGAGATGTGTTCACAGGTGGGGAAATTTCCAGAAACTTCCACTAACCCTACAGCCCTCAAGCCTCTTAATTTCAATCCCTTCTCTAAAATCCCATTTCACTTCCCATGGAAAGAGCCAGGTTCGGGGGACTGATTCGGTAATTGTAGCTGTATTTGTGAGTCTGCTCAGAGAGGGGTGAAGTCAGGGGACTGGACACATATGAATCTAGGGCTGAGATGTGGCGGCTGTGAGCCGGCTGGGGACACAGCTGCATATCACGGGGGCTGCTTCCCGCACTCCCCGGGGTGGGGGACCCCAGCACACAGCCTGGAGCCCCTCCGTGCCCAGCACTGGGGCAGGCGCCGAGACCAGCATGAGCACTGGGCCTCTGTCCTCTGGGAGCAGCAACGGGAGCCCGGCCCCGGACAAGCAGGAGGGGCCGCGCCGGGTGGGGTGTGAGTTTCCTCAAGGCCTCAGTGAAGAGGTGGCTCTGGAAGAAAGGGCAACTGAGGGAGCTGGCCCTACGCTGGCCTTGTGGCCCCTGGGGAAGCAGAGGACAAAGGCCCTGAGACGGTGGGGTGAGGAGCGGGCCAGCGGGGTGGGGGAGGGGGGCCTTTCTAGTAGGGCCTGAGTCACCTTTCCCGGCTCTGGGGTCCCTTGGAGGGGTCACAGCAGAGGCAGGACGTGTTGTGAGCCAAGAGCCACAGTGCTGCTGTGACAAGAAAGGACTCGCGGAGCCACTGGTGGCTTAGACAGCAGATTCCTGTCTCGAGGTATGGGCAGGGCTGTCCCCCTGCAGCCTCTCCCTGTGCTGCGTGCACGGCCATCTTCTCGCTGTGTCCTCACATGGCCTTCCCTTGGTGTCAGCGTCCTAATCTCCTCTCCTCATAAGGACACCAGTGATCTTGGATTAGGGCCCGCCCACGTGATCTCACTTACTTACTCTTTAAAGGCCCTGTCCCAAATGCAGTCGTCCTGAGGTCCTGCGGGTTAAGACTTCAATATATGAATTTCCAGGGGAAGTCACAATTCATCCCATTATGGTGACAATGACAGGAATCCCAGGGAGACGCCATGGCAGCCAAGGCCAGCACTGAGGCAGGGAAGACGGTGAGAAGGGGCAGATCACACAGGCGGCACGGAGGCAGCGTGTGGGAACAGTCCACCAGGTGACAGCAGTGAGGGGTACATTGTCCAGGGAGAACTTCACACCACCACTAGTGCTGACAAAAAGCTGGTCAATTAATAATATTAATATCACCATATGCAGGCAATTTTTAGTATTACCATTGATAACATACTTCTCCCTGAAAAAGTGCTTTACCTAATTTCTACAAATTGCTGCGGTCACTGTAGAGTTGCGATACTGTGTCTTCAAACATCCAGTCAGCGGCTTTTTGTTACTTTTCCTTTCGTCAATATTGTGCTCCACATGCACAATTAATAATTAATAATTCAGAGAACTCCAAGCTGCACAGGTGACCCCACACGGCATTGGCTCACACCAAGTTCACGGGCTGCAGAATCACACCAGCCACCCTGCGTCAGGCCAGGTCTCCAGACCCTGAGCAAACAGGACGCTTGGAATCCACACGGAGGCACAGCTGCCATGAACACAAGAGCAGAAGCCAGTCACGACAGCTCTGTTGGCCGATGGGATGTTTAGTGTTTGAAATTTAAAACAGTGAGGCAGTGTGAACTTTGAGGTGTAATATTTTGTATGATAAGTACATTTTAAGTCACACATGGAATATTACTGATTTTAAATGATATGTTTAAAATTGAAATTTAGCCTTTTATAATTATTTGGTTGTTTTAAAACTAAATAATTAAGGAAATATAATGTGATATCTTTTAGCAGCGTACTAAATTTTACCTTTTATAGTCGATTCAGATTTATTAAAATTCACTTTTTTAACGGACATGATTATATGCACAAAGTTCAATTTAAGAAGATCTGCACTCCGCATTTCTTTTCTAGACATTATTGTTAGCTTTATTTCATGATTATTACTGAAAATAATTTTTTTTTATTTCAGGATATTATGGGGTAAAAACATGACTTTGCCAGGGCTAGAGGCGTGCCCTTCCACCATACAGTGCGCACCGCACCCATTAGCTGTGAGTTTACCCCCCGCCCCCACCTGACCGGCACCCAGTGAATATACTACCATGTGAGCACCTTAGTGCTGGTCAGTTAGTACCAATTTGATGGTGAGAACACGTGGTGCTTATTTCTCCATTCTTGTGATACCTCACTTCGAAGGATAGGCTCCAGCTCTATCCAGGATAATATAAGAGGTGCTAGAACACCATTGTTTTTTGTGGCTGAGTAGACTTCATGGTATACATATACCACATTTTATTAATCCACTCATGGACTGAAGGGCACTTGAATTGTTTCCACATCCTTGTGATAGTGAATTGTGCTGCTATAAACATTTGGTTGCAGATGTCTTTATTGTAAAACGACTTTTGTTCCTTTGGGTAGACGCCTAGTAGTGGGATTGTTGGATCAAATGGTATTTCTATTTTTAGCTCTTTGAGATATCTCCAAATTACTTTCCACAGGGGTTGTACTAATTTGCAGTCCCACCAGCAGTGTAAGAGTGTTCCTATCTCTCCGCATCCATGCCAGCATTTGTTGTTTGCGGACTTTTTGATAAAGGCCATTCTCACTGGAGTTATATCTCATTGTAGTTTTGATTTGTATTTCCCTAATGATTAGAGATGTTGAGTACTTTTTTATATGTTTGCTGGCCATTATTCTGTCTTCTTTTGAAAAGTTTCTGTTCGTGTCCTTTACCCACTTATTGATAGGGTTGTTTGATTTTTTCTTGTTGATTTTTTTAAGTTATATATATATATTCTTGTTATCAGCCCTTTATCGGATGTGTAGAAAGCAAATCCTGCAGGTTGTCTATGTACTCTAATGATAGTTTTCTTGGCTGTGCAGAAGCTTCTTAATTTGAAAATAATTTTGTCATATAGAAGAGGGTGTCTTAGCTTACGCTGCTATAACTAATTACCGTATACTGGGAGGCTTAAACAACAAACATTCATTTCTGATGGCCCTCGGACACATGGAAGTCCAAGACAAGGGTGCCAGGGTGGCCAGGTTCTTGGTGAAGGTCCTCTTCCACATGTGTCCTCTCATGGCCTTTCCTTGGTTTATACACAAAGAGAGATTGCATATCTCTTCCTCTTTTCAAAGGACACTAATCCAGTCATGGGGGCTCCACCCTCATGACCTCATCACACCGAGAGGCCCCACTTCCTAATGCCATCACCTCGGGGATTAGGGCACATGAATTTTAGGGGGATATAAACCTTCGGTTCATAGCATGGGGATTGTTAGAAAAAATTATCAACTCTGGGTATCAAATATACTCAGAAAGCCACTGGGATCTGGGACACGTTTTGAAGATAGAGTGGACAGGGAGAACTGAGTCCAAGTGTGGAGACGACTGCAGCCTGGGTACATGGAGCCCGGGACGGCTGCTGGGGGAGATTGGCCAGGCGGGGGCAGGGAGTCAGGAATTTGCTTTTCAGATGTGTTCCATGTAAGGGACCTGCTGGACACCCCAGCAGAGCTGGTGAGTGAACGGTAGGTTTCCAGCCTAGAGGGGAGGTTGAAGCTGGAGAGAGGAGCTTGGGAAGCATGAGTATTTACTTGGAATTGAAATAGCAGACCAGGTTTGAAACCAGACAGTACAGGATCACACAGGCAGCTCTTCAACACAGTCACCAATGTGTTCCAGAGAAGCAGCTCCCTGGAGCCCGGGCAGTGGCAGGTCCTGACCTGGTCTGAGGGCCCAGCAGGGTGAGCCAAGGTGTGTAAACAGGACCAGGTGGAGGGGGGAGGGACAGGGGACATTCTGTGAGAACGCGGTGAGCAGGGGGCAATGTGGCGACAGGACACACCAAGGACCCAGATCTTATCATCAGACCTTGGCAAAGACCAGAGTTCTAAGTAGGAGACTGGCTGATCCAATTTACATTTTGAACAAGTTGCTTTGGGGAGCTTGGATCAGGGAGGCAAACGAGTCCATCCAGGTGAGAAGAGGGAGTTTGAAGCAGAGCATTCCTGCAGAGGTGCAAACAGCAGCACAGCAGCAGCAGAAGCAGGGGAGCCACATGGGACTGAGTGCAGACGGAGAGGGGGCGGGCTAGGGAGAGCCTTGGGGTGGGGTAGAGGACGGTGCCCTGTGCTGACACAGGAAACAAGGGCAGGGCAGGTCTATGGGGAGCATCAGTTTAAACACACTCAGGGCCATGCTGGGAGACACAGAGAGGAGGTGTCAGGTAGACGTAGACATCCGCATAGGGGTGCAGGCTGGGCGTGAGGAGACACTTGGCCCAGGTCTGGGGGTGAACAACTGGCCGAGGATGCTACAAAACTGGCAAGGTCTCCTAGGAAGAGAGGTGACCCTGAGAAAGGAAGGCTGAGAGCCATGAGGACAGGGCCCGGCGTGTGAGCGCACACACTCCATGGTGTTCGAGGCCACGTGACAGATGAGCCCATGGGAGCGACAAGACGACAGCCCAGCAGAGCTCAGGGAAGATGGGATGAGCCTCAGTGAGAGTCCAAGAAGGACACAGGAGGGGGACAATTCTGGGGCTGTCACTTGGTGTGCTGCTGCAAGGACGGAGAGCATGGCTCTGCCCGGCGGGGCTCCAGCCCGGGCTGCGGTGGGATGTGGGGAGAAAAGCCAGCGAGCGGCTGCAGGACAAAGGCGAGGCGAGGAAGTGGGGACCATCCCAGCTGCTCACGTGAGGGATGACAGTGAAACACCTCGGAGTCCTCTTTGTTTCCACCTTTCAACTTCCAGTCTGTGCAAACTGGTGCAGCTCACAAAGAGGACCCAGGAGCAGAGCCCAGGGCAGGGCAGGGACTTGGGTTTGGCCCTAGGACCCTCCTTCCATGCAGGGCTGAGGACACCAGGGTGGCTGGAAGCCTGGAAACCCCAGGGCACTTTCATCGCACCCAGAGAGGGCCCAGCCTTAGGCCACATGCCTGCCTCTCATGCCTGCACTGGCTCTGCTACAGCTCGTGTCTCAACTACCCGTTGGTGGGTCCACTTGTTCAAAAAGCCATTATGGGTTTCTGGTTAGACCTGTGCTAAGTGCAAGGATTTGGGTCAGAATTGGACACTGATCTTGTCCAGGAGGACACACAAGGGGCAAAGCAGAAAGCAGAAATGACAAGCTTCCTGTGGCAGGGGCAGGGGGACTTCAGGGCAGGGAAGGGGCTACAGCCAGTCCTGACAGGGTCAGATGGGCCAGGGGTCCCCAGGAGAGGTGACTCATGTGCTGGCTCTTAACAGCCAGGGGCAGTGGAACAAGTCAGAGGACAGTGGGTTGCAAGTGCTCAGTGGGTGGAAGAGGAGGAATGCCACTCAGCCTGGTGGGCAGGGGGGTGGGCAGGCTGGGCACCTTGGGTCTGGACGGAGCATTTTTCAAGCCCACTCTTCCACTTGTTTCTCTCATTGGTCCTGGGAGGGCAGGAGAACCGAGATTGTTAACTGTGTTCAGCAGGTGATTAAACCGAGGGCCTGACCTGGCTACAATCCCACGTGGAGGGGCAGGACTGAGAACCCACTTGCAGGCACCTACCGGATGCTAGGCTCTCACACACATGCTCCTCTTCCCTCTCCTGGCCTCTTAGCAGAAGGGTCCCCTGGGGACAAGTGAGGGAGGCGAGGCTTGAAGAGGTCACACCGCAGCCAAGGGGAGGTCTGGCAGGACCTAAAAAGCTGTCCCCACTGCCTGCCACCCCCAGCTCAGGAGGGGGCCAGAGCCTGGGCTTTCTAAGCCCAATCAGCTGGGAGACAGCAGTGAACCCTGGCACTCTGGAGGTGCCAGAGCCTTGGCACCAACGTGATGGGGCCTAAGCCAGAGCCATGGCAGGGCAGCAGAGCAGCGGCTGTCCACAGCCTGTGTTAAGGGCCCTCTTCCACCCACCTCTGGGGGTTGATTCTTCTCTCATCAGCAGATCCCCTCCCCTCATTGCACTGCCAATCCCAGGCCATCTAAGACTCCACGTCCCTCAATGGCTCAGCTTCTCTGAACCCCAGGAACACTACAGAAAGGCTCTCTGGCTGCACTGTCACCTCCTCTGGGGTCTTGGAGGTAACACATGTCTGGGAGGTGAGCCTAGCTTCCTGCAGACCCCAAAGGTCTGGGCAGCAGAGGGACAGCAGGTCCTACCTGGACACAAGGTGAGGACACACTCCAAGCTCTTACCCTGATTCTTTCAAAGGTGATAAATGGCCCAGGGGCCTGGGCCCTCCCAAAGCTGCAAAGTAAAGGGAGAACACCAAGCGCCTCAGTGTGGCCTCTAACCATCCCCTGTGAGGCAGCCACTCCACGTGCAACCTCACCAGCTCCAGCTCAAAGTGTGCCCCCTGCCTGGCTGCGTCTGGAGGAGGAAGAGCATCAGCCAGGATGGTTTCCCAGATGGAAGATATTGCCGCACATTTCCATGCTGGTGAGAATGTCCCAGTAGCACAGAGGAAGCGATGAAGCAGGAACGAGGTGGGAGACTGCGGATCCCTGTACTAAAATTCCTGGCACACATGTTAGAGGTTCATTCTCCCCCCAGCAGACGCGTGAACCGGAGGAGCATACACCATCGCCAAGAGTCCTCCCAGCTGTGAAATTCTTGAAGAGCCCCAAACACAGATGCTCTGTGAGGTGAAGAAACCACAACTGGAAGATGCAGTGACCTCAGGACCCAGGGATGTGACCCATCGAAGTAGAACTTACCTTTATGTTTGGGAGAGAATGCATTTCCAATCATTAAAAATATTTCTTGCTATGTTCTTAATGAAAAGAATGTATTAGCTCATGGAAGCCATGAAAACGTAAAACAGTAATAATAATAATGACTACTGTGGGAAGTACAAAATAAAGGACTTAAAGGATAATAGCAACAATGTCCAGCCATCCAACCTTTACTGAGCTACCACATGTCAGGGACTGTGCTAGACACTGTGGATGCAGCAGAGAACCAGGTGCAAAGTAGCTGCTGTGAGGAAATCAACTGGGATGACATAGGTGACAATGAGTAAGCAAGTTAAGCAGAAGGAGGATGATCAGAGCTAATGCAGTCTTAGGGTCCTCATAGCATCCGGGGTCAGGGTGCAGGGCTGATGACTTTTGGACTTTTCTAAGTTGACATGTTAAAAGTTTACATGTAAAAAAAAAAGTAACAAAGAATGAATAGAAAGAGAATGCATAACTTTCAAATAAGTAGAAAAGAAAAAGAGGAATAAGAAAACACCATGCCAATAAAAGACCAGAACGAAAGGGGAAAGTCATTATTCATCAATAATGAAAGATTGAATCAGTAATTTATAAGCCTCCCAACAATAAAAAGCCCAGGACTAGACAGATTTGCAGCCAAATTTTATCAAACCTGCAAAGAAGAGCTGGTATCTATCCTACTGAAACTGTTCCATAACATTGAGAAGGAGGGAATCCTCCCTAACTCATTCTACAAAGCCAGTATCACACTGATACCAAAAGGACAACAAAAAAAGAAAACTACAGACTAATATCCCTCATGAACATAGGTGAAAAAATCCTCAACAAAATTCTAGCAAATTGCATCCAACAGCACATTAAAAAATATATATAATTCACCATGATCAAGTGGGTTTCATCCCAGGTTTGCAAGAATTATTCAATAGATGCAGAAAAAGCATTTGATCCAGCATTCCTTCATAATAAAAACTCTTAACAATCTAGGCTAGATGGAACATACCTTCAGAATAATAAAAGCAATATATGACAAAGCCACACAGCAAAAATCACAATATATGGGGTAAAGTTGAAAGCATTCCCCCTAAGAACTGGAACAAGCCAAGGATGCCCATGTTCATCACTTCTATTTCACACAGTACTGAAAGTCCTACCCAGAGCAATCAGGGAAGAGAAATAAATAAAGGCATCCAAATTGGAAAAGAAGAAGTCAAATTATTTGCTGATGATATGATCTTATATCTAGAAAACCCTAAAGATTCCTCCAAAAGACTCTTAGAATTGATAAATAAATTCAGCAAAGACTCAGGTTACAAAGTTAATGTACATAAATCAATAGCATTTTTATATTTTAATAACAGCCAAACTGAGAATCAAATTAAGAACACAATACCATTTACAATATCTGTAAAAAAAAAAAAAACCTAGAAGTATACTTAACCAACAAGGTGAAAGATCTCTACAAGGAGAACTACAAAGCACTGATGAAAGAATAGTAGAGGACACACCAAAAAAAATGGAAAAACATCCCATGCTCATGGATTGGAAGAATCAATATTGTTAAAATGTCCATACTGCCCAAAGTGATTTCTGATTCAATGCAATTCCCATCAAAATATCAACATCATTTTTCACAGAATTAGAAAAAACAATCCTAAATGTTATATGAAATCAAAAAGAGCCCAAATAGCCAAAGCAATCCTAAGCAAAAAGAACAAATCTGGAGGCATCACATTACCCGACTTCAAATTATACGACAAGGCTATGGTAACCAAAATAGCGTGGTACTTGTATAAAAGTAGACACATAGATTAATGGATCAGGATAGAGAACCCAACAATAAAACCATACATCTACAATGAAATGATCGTAAACAAAGCAGACAAAACATACACTGTAGAAAAACCCCCTATTCAATAAATGGTGCTGGAAAAATTGGATAGCCACATGCAAAAGAATGACACTGGGTCCCTATCTCTCACTACATAGAAAATTAACTCAAAATGGATTAAAGACTTAAATATAAGACCTGACACCATTAAAATTCTAGAAGGAAACTTAGGAAAAACTCTTCTGGATATTGGCCTAAGCAAAGAATTTATGATTAAGACCCCCAAAGCAAATACAACAAAAATAAAAATAAATAAATGGACCTTAATTAAACCATTAAGTGTCTGCACAGCAAAATAAATAACCAATAGAGTACATAGACAATCTACAGAATGGGGGAAAATATTCCCAAACTATGCAGCCAACAAAGGACTAGTATCCAGAATCTACAGGGAACTCAAACAAATCAGCAAGAAAAAAACCAAATAACCCCATCAAAAAGTGAGAAAAATACATGAACAGACATTTTTCAAAAGAAGATATACAAATGGCCAACAAATATATGAAAAAAAAAAGTCCAACATCACTAATCATCAGGGAAATTCAAATTAAAACCACAAGGAGATACCACTTTACCCTAGTCAGAAAGGCCATTATTAAAAAGCCAAAAAACATTAGTACAACATCTATGGAAACCAGTATGGACATTTCTCAAAGAACTAAAAGTAGATCTACCATTCAACCCAGCAATCCAACTACTGGGATCTACCCAAAGGAAATGAAGTCATATGGCCAAAAGACAACTGCACTCATGTGTTTATCGCAGCTCAATTCACAATTGCAAAGACATGGAATCAACCTAAGTGCCCATCAATTGATGACTGAATAAAGAAAATGTGGGGTGTGTGTATGTGTGTGTGTGTGTGTATGGAATACTGCTCAGCTGTGAAAAGGAATGAAATAATGTCTTTTGCAGCAACTTGGATGGAAGTGGAGGCCATTATTTTAAGTGAAGTAACCCGGGAATAAAACCCAAATACCGCATGTTCTTACTTACAAGTGGGAGCTAAGCAACAGGTATGCATGGTCACACAGAGTGGCTTCATGGACACTGGAGACTCTGAAGTCAGCAGGGGGAGAGAGAAGGGATAAAAAAGTACCTACTACGTACAATGTACACTACTATTCAGGTGACAGATAAATTAAAAGCCTAGACTTCTCCACTATGCAATCCATCCATAACAAAAATCCACCGGTACCCCCTAAATCCACTTAAATAAAAAATGAAATAAATAAATAAATAAAAATAAAAATTGCTTGTGAAAAAAAATGTTTAAAAAGGATTTATCAAAGAACGCCAAAAGAACAAATCATAAAATAAAAGATTAATGAACTTGAGTAAAATAAAATTTTAAAATTCTATAAATAAAAGATATCAAAAACAAAATAAAAACACAAGCCACTATCGGGAGAAGATATTTGCAACTTAATAACAAAAAATTAGTAGCCAATATATAAAGAATTCCTACAAATCAAAATGCAAAAGACAACACAATAGGAAAAAACAGGCAAACACTACACATGAGCAATTCACAGTAAGAGGAAACCCAAAGGAGTAATAACCACAGGAAAAGATGTTCAGGACTTCCCCAGTAAGGGCAGGTGTCCCTGAGAGAGTCTCGTGTGCCACAGCCTCCCACTAAATTCTACAGTTGTAGGTCACCCCACGAGCCCGGGAGAAAAAGCCAGAGATGAGCAAGCCAACTTGCCCGCTGGCACCTCACATTCCCGAGCGAGAGAGGGGCATGGACAGGCGCACCCCGGAGCACGCCAGGTGGCTATCTGCACGAAGGGCTGCGGAGTGCCACAGTGGGAGCTGCGGGCTCTGCCTATGACATTCAAGACAAGGTCCCTGATATTGGGAAAATCCTGGCTTTCAAATCACCAAGCAAATATGACATTTGCTGCACGAGTCGCCGTCTCCTATCTAGTTCCCAAAACACCTGGAAGACAGAAAACTATCATGGAATAACAGAGAGATGAGAGAAATCAAAATCCTTCTCCCAGCTCCCACAACACCCTCGAGGATTTGGGGTCCCACCTCCATAGTCCCTCCTGTACATCTGATGGGAATCGCACACTGGACTGTCCAGGATGGGACCCATCTCGATTCCCCCACTCTCTTGACGGCACCTTCCCAACCACACTCCGTCCTTCCCATCACTCAGGTCAGACTCCCCGGAGTCAACTCCCTGCTCCACTGCACTCCACTCCACTCCTAATGGACCGGGAAATCTCGATGGCTTCGCCATGCAACGTATGTCCAGAATCTGACCATTTCTGTCCCCGCTGTGGCCCTGGTGTGAGCAGCAGCCACCTCTCAGTGGATTACCGCAACAGCCTCCTGAGGCCTCCACCTGCCCAAAGCTGCCCCCACCTGAGCAAAGCTTCTGCCTCTGTGAATCTTTGCTCAGTGTCACCTTGTCCCTGACTATATAAAATTGTAACCCACCTCCTGCCCTCACCCAGCCCGGGCTCCTGAATCCGACTTGCTCTGCTGGGATTTTCAAGCCCACAGTTCATTATGTGTCTCCTCCCTGACAGAGCGCAGCACACAAGGCAAGGGTTTGCTGATTTTGCCCAGTGCCGGGACAGTAGCTGGCACGTAGAACACACATTGAAGTGAAAAGTCCCGCAACATCTCTGAGTCTCAGTTTGCCCATCCTCTAAATCTGAAATCTTAAAGCTGCCTCAAAAGCACTTATTGCTGGAAAGATCAAATGACAACATTTTAAAATAGCTAACACTATGCAAGAAATGGGTAGGAGGAGCTGCAATCCCTCATTCCCAGCAGCTCTTTACTAAAAAGCAAAGAGCGATGCCGGAGCCTGCAGGGAGGGGGGGTAGTGCAAGAAGGGGCCTCGGACAACTGTGGGACAAGGGTGGAGGCCTCAGGCCTCCTGTGTGGCCAGTCCCACATACAGGCATTGGCTGCATTTTGTTGAGCTCCTGCTTGCAGAGAAGTAGAAAGCTCCCTTGCCGGATAAAGACGCAGCCCAGCTGTTGGTGCTCCCCCTGCTAGCACAGCCTGAGGACACAGCGCCCTTCCCAGCGCACTCCAGTGCAGAAGGGCGTCAGTTCAGGTTTGCACTCACCCCGCAGTGGGGCTGGATCCTGCCAGGACGCTCCCTCTCCTATCCGTCAGGATCACTTTCAGGGTGGGCTGTCCTTCCCAGCTGGAATGCTGGGCCCTTGCTCACATGGGCTGAAATGTAACCCAGCGCTGCCAAGGGCTTCCCAAGGGTAAATGAATTTTGCCTTTTCTCAGAGAGGGATTTCCAAGAATCATAAAGTGGGATAGTGCAGCCCTGGGGAAGGTGCTGAGCCCCTGTCTGGGCTGGGGCTGAAGTTTTTGCCACCATCCCTGACTAAGATGGGCCATTCAGAGACCAAGGAGGCAGCCCACACCCTTGTATGCAGAAGGAAATCCCCTATAGGTCTGGGCCTCCAGGGCTTTGCTGTCGGTCTGCATGTGCAGGCATCCCTGCCTGGGCTGGGAGAAAGCCCTGTGCTCAGGGCACGCCGTGAGGTTTCTCCCTGATTCTCACAATCACACTGCCTCCCTCCCATCACAGAAAGGCACAGATGCCCAGAGAGGTAAGGTGACAGGCTTGGTCACAAAGCAGGTCAGCATCTGACCTGAGATGCAAGCCAGCTCCCTCTGTCTGCAAAGCCCAGCACCAGAGAGTGTGGACCCTCCGAATTTCCCACGCCTCCTTTCTCTTGCGTGCTCTGGTCCCTGGGGCTGACTGGGAGGGGGAAGGTGCCAGGAAGGGGTGCACATAGGCAAACAGCCTCCTGGACAGCTGGCAGGGCCAGGACACCAACAGCCATGGCAGGCCCACGTAAATGGGGAAGGTTCTGGGCTTCCCAACCCTGGAAATGAAGGAAAGATGCTTTGCAGGCTCGGGAAAGGTCTCAGAGGTCCCCCAGACAAGACAGGACCAGAAGTGGGAGGAGAGGGAAAGAGGTCCCCAAGGAAAGCCAAATGCTAAAGGATGCTGAGCCGCAGCCCTTGGGAGTTAGAGAACCTGCAACGTCAAGGCCGGAATAGGGCGAGAGATTGTTTAGAGTCACACAGCAAATCCCTAAAATATCGAGAACAGTGGTCTTCCTACAGAACCGTCTCTGTACTCCCACACTGGCCAGCAGAACCAGTCCCCCTGCATTTTCTCCCTGTGGTCCAGTCCTGAGCTGCCCTGGGCGTCTCGAGGTGACCTGTCATTGTCCACCCTCGGCGCTCCCAGTCTGTGGTGGGGCGCAAGGTGCACGGCTGATGATTCCGGCAAAGGAGGAGGAGGAAATAGGTGTGGCTTGTCCAGGAGACTGGGAGGGGCCACACCTGGTGGAGTTAAGAGGGGTCACGGGGGCAGTGGAGCCAAGGTGGGCTGGGAGTGGAGCAGCACGGCCGAGCCAGCCCGAGGGACACCTGGGCAGGGGCAGCTAGCACCTACCTCTGCCCCCAGACCCTGCTAGGAACTTCGTCAGACCTTCCCCTTCCAACCAGGCAGCACCCCACTTCCGTGGGGAAGTTGTGGGGCCTGCACTGGGCCACAGAAGGGGACACTTTGCCCACCATCGCCACCTGTCTAGGGCACCCAGGCAGGGCTCTGACGGGGTTCCCACAAAGGAGAGGGTAGCCAGGCGACTGAGAGGAGGACTCTGTCCACCAGGCTCACTCAGGGGACTGCTCCTCCCGAGCTAGGAGCTGGACGGGGCTCCCCCGCTGCCCCATGGCCAGCGCAGGGGGCCCCCAGAGGTCAGACCAGTGTCCCTGTACCTGCACCCCTTGGCAGACCGTCTGATCTCTGGCAGTGATGTGCTGCACCTGCCCATGCTGCCCTCTTGGCCTGGGCTGGCGCTGGCCTGGCCAGTACCACCTTAGCTGCTGATTAGGGCCACGCTGTACCCGGCCCCATGGCTAAAAATAAACATGCCGTTCTTGCACAAACTACCTAAGAAGTCCCTGCTGCATGTGCCAGAATTTCCTTATCTTTCCACAACAGACATTTTTACAGGAAAATTTGAATGTTTTTCATCCATCAGAATGCCGGGGTGCGACACAGGGAGCCGCTGCCGAGGGCTTGGCGTCAGCCCAACTTTCCGGGGGCTTAGTCATGAGCCTAATCTTCTGGCCTCATTCTGTGGATCGGGCCGCTTCGGGTCACAGCTTCGGAGGCTGCTTGGGGACCATAGGCATGGTGTGGCGCCGACACAATGGGTTCCAGGATGACCCCCTCCTGCATTCAAATTCTGGCTCTGCTACTTGTAGGCTTGGACAAGTCACTTCACCTCACTTCCCTGTGGGTACTGCTCTTGTAAAATGGGTATTATCTAAGTGAAATAATGCATGCAAAAGCATGTGCTTAATCAAACAGAGCCATCTCTGGAGTCCGGAAGGGTCACTCAGCAAAGCAGCCAGTGTGGGGTCCCTGCTGGGTATCCAGGCCCAAGCCAGACCCTGTGCAGCCAGGACAGGAGAGAGTGGCACCTTCGGACTTAGGATCTACTGAACCTGAACCTGAGGCCAGTGTCTGTCCTCTATGCACAACTGAGGCCCGATTTGGCAAGTTGATCCCACTCAGCAGGGAGCCTGCACGCCCAGGCGCACACGTGCCCAGCATCCGGCGGAATTAGGACCTCGGAGCCCACGCGCTCTTGCTGGAGGCCAACCAAGCCTGTTTGGGGTGGTGCAGGGGCCCTGAGGACACACCTGCCCCGTCACTGCACCCCAGGCCAGGAAGCCCTTGGAGGTGGCTCTTCCCATCACCTGGGAGTCTTGAGGGGGCCTGTGCTCCACAAGCCCATTTGCAAACCAGTGGTGTTGAATGAAGAAGGTAGAGGGAAAACATCTCAAAGCAACTCTGCTAGTTATCCCCAGTCAAACCAGGCCGCTCAAATGCTGGAAGCTGTCACTGAGGGAGCGCCTGCCCTGCGCCGGAGCCACATGCACGGCCCTGGCAGTTGAAGCTGTGAGTGGGTGGTATCAGCACCACACAACCAGCGAAAAACGCAGCCTCGCAGGCCAAGTCACCCTCCAGGCTGGCACCCGGCACAGCCGGAAACACAGGCCAAGCCTGCAAGGCTCCAAGACCCACACTCCTGCCCCACAGTGCCCTGTGTGTGCTGTGAGCAGCTGCAGTGGTGCAGGACAGCGACCCTGTGCAGCCAGGCTGCAGCAGCCACTACGCAGTGGGAGGCTGACGGGGCTCAGGGACCTCACGGACACCCAAGGGAGGGTGCAAGTGGACAGGGCCCAGAGACACAGACAGGCAAGACCAGGAGAACTCACACAGTGATCCTCCACAGTCTGTGCCGTGGCCATCTACCAGCCAGCAATCCAGAGGAAGAGGAAAAGAGCCCTGACATGCAGCATTGGCCAACTGTCGCCACTGTGGTCAATTCTGAGCTTCTAAGAGTTTAATGACCAGCTTGCAACATTTCTAAAAATTTGACAGTTAGTTCCTGCCAGCCAGTTGGAGCCAGCCCCAACACAGCTGGGGTGCTCTCTGACTTGAACAGGTGAGGTGCAGAGCTGGCGCTCTGTGGGTGAAGGACCACTTGGGGATGCAGAGGGAGAGGGGAGCCTGCGCAGGCGGGTCTGCTGGCTCCCCCACCCCTCCCATACCACTGAGAAGGAAGGGACAGCTGCCTTGTGGCCATACAGTAGCCTGGACCCAGTGACGCTGACATGTGCCAGCTGTGCCCTTTGCCCCTGCTGAATCCCCCACCCCCTGACCCAAAGGAGGAAGGCTGTAAGACAGCCCGGGGGGTGGGGGGGCTTCCGCACGCACCCAGGAGTGGCCAGCAGCTTTCCCCTCCCTGGCTCCTGGTCTCTGGCGGGGCTGCCGAGGGGTTGTGGGGTCACGGAGGCAGGACTACAGACTTGGGACCAGCCCCCACCTGCCCCTGGCCAATCAGTGTTTAGCCTTCCTCAGTTCAGACACAGGGAAATAGCAATGCCTGTGTAGGCACCAGCCTGCTGGGAACAGAAATCGCCGCAGGGCAGGGCAGGTGGGCCCTGCTCCCCTGTCTGGGAGCCGCTGTCCTGAGCCGGAGCTCATCCTCCAGCCAGCAGCTGCACAGTTTCATCCCCGAGCAATGCCCGGTGCTGCTTTCGTATTTTAAACTTTGTCTAAATGTCCTCGGGCCTCTGCAACCTTCTGCAACAGGCTCAGCAGCCTGTTTTTATACGGCCTTCTAGGACACGGTGGCCAACATGGGATGACTCCAGGCCTTAGAGCCAACCCCACGCTTACTGGTGGCATGACCTGTATCAAATCACACGGCCTCCCTGGCCTCAGTTTCCCCATCTGTAGAATGGAGGTAGCAGCCCAACCATGGGAGGCAGTGGGGATGGGCCAGGGCCGGAGGCTGATGCAGACAGCTGTGTGGCACAACCTTCCAGCCCAGACCCAGAGCCACCTAAAAAGAGCTGCCCCAATCCCTGCAACCCAGCCTGCACAGACAGCTGGCTGCAAGGCCGGCCACTGTCCCCCAGCCCTGCTTCAGAAGAGAAGGAAGGGGCCCTGCTCTTGGTCTTAGGCTCTTCCGGCCCTTTGGGGCTATGGGGGTTCAAAACACCCCCACAGAGGGACATCACCTGTTCTGGCACTAAGGCCAGGCCCCGCTGACTCGCAAGCCCCCGGACGGTCTCTGGCCTGCCAGGAACTGGCTCCAGCACACGGCTGCTCCTCAGCCTCTCCGCTGTCATCTCCGGTTGATGGCAGCCGCCCTGAGCCAGGGCTCGTGGTACATTTCCCATCCATGCTCATGCCCACGGGATCACCTCCGAGGACTCCCAACCCCACCTCTGCTGCAGGCCTCGCCCCTGCACTCAGGGGCTCATGTGTCCAGCCCCTTCCTCCTTCTCCCTGGCCACCCGGAAGCTGAGCAGTCATCTCGAGCTTGCCATGTCCCATGCTGGACTCTGGGCTGTCCCGTCACAGCACTCCCAGTCTCCAGGAGTGCCACTTCCGTCCTCCCATCTGCTCAGGGCAGAACCTCGGGTTCATTCTTAACAGTCCCTTCTCTTTCCACCACAGAGAGAAGCCTCTGGGCCCAACCTTCGACATCCACCTAGAATCCAGCCATCTCTCGTGTCCCTGCTGCCCAGCCTGGTCCAGGCCACCGTGACCACTCGTGGGCAGGATTGCAGCAGCCTCCCTATGGCCTCACTCCACCCCGCCCACCTCAGGGTGAACTCCAGCAGAGTCAGGTGGTCCTTAAAACTCACAGACAGGCCAGGCTAGGAGTCACCTCCCAAGAGGATGGCTGTGTCCGCATGCTCAGTTGGATGGTGAATTGAGGGCAGGTCATCAAGTTCTCATGGGGCGGTGGCAGGTAACTCGGGTCCTGAGCACACCTGTGCACCCACATCCCTCACAGGGCCCTAGCTGGCAGCCTCCCCAGGGCCCTTTTGTGTCCCTCCTCTCCTTCACCCTTCGCGCCTCCGTCGGTAGCCACGACCAACAGTGCTTTGCAAGGAGCAGCCTTCATAGCGTCCGTGGAAATTGACGGTGATCCTAAGAGCAGCTCCCTGAGCCCTGCAGCTGCCCGGCATAGCTCAACACTGGGAGCCAGCCCCAGCCACAGTCAGCAATGTCACGCTAAACCCACACCTGGCTGATGGGAATCTAGAAATTTCTGCTCAGATGAAAGATCCCCTACCAATTAGCAGAAAAACTATGGGAAGAGGTGGCAAAAAAGAATTTTAACAAAATGTGAACATGCAAGATCCCATTCAGAGAGGACCCTCAGCATCTAGACACTTCTCTCCTCTTCCAGCAGCTCTGCTTCCCTCCTGGCCACCCATGGGGCCTCAGAAGTGGCTCCTCTTCAAGCTCCAGCATGGAGCCCATGTCCTGGCCTGAGGCAGTCCACACATTCTATGTCAGACCCTAGGAACTGGGCTGGAGATGGGCTCACAGCCTCTGCTGACAGTGACTCCGCCACTGTGAACGCCAGAACCGAAGTCTCTTCTGGCTGGACATGAGAGAAGACCTCTTTTGCCACGAAGCTCCAGTCTGCGGTCTTGGGATCTGACAAGATGCAGCCTCGGGATAGATCTGGCATCACAGAAGGCAGCGTGGAGAAATGGCCTATGACACACCTAGCCACAGGAGCAAGCCTTACCTGAAGCCCACCTCAGTCCAGACTTTTCACTTGAGTCAGTCGAAAAAGTCTCTGTCGTTTCAACTAGTTGAACTGCTTTTCCTATTGCTTGAGATCAAAGCACCCTCACAGACACAGTTATACATTTGCAAAGGGTGGCAGGCCACAGCATGGTACGGCCTCACTGGCATAACTCCAGTGGAGCATGGGGAGATAGGGAGGAGAGAGGAGCTGGGCAAAATTTCACAAGCTAGTCAGTTTGTACTGAATAACTGCAAAGGTCAACATCTGCTGGGACAACTCTCTTGACCCTAGACAAATATTGTGGAATATGCAAATTTGATTTGAAAAATTCGGTAAATATTCATCCAGTTCAGGATTCTACCTCTCTTCTCCTCAAGAAAGATTAAGCACGTGCTTGCCCAGCCATTGATCCCTCACCCCACTGCATTCTGTCAACACCCCCCTTTAAGCCCAGACCATGGGGAGAGAGGCACAGCCCTTCTCAGGGACCCCCTCCAGCGAGGCTCCACCCACATCCATCTGGTCGTCTTCCCCCAACAAAACATGACCCCTTCGGGGTAGGGAAGCTATTGTCACATCACCACGCATGCTTCCCAAACTATCCTTCTGCTACAAACTTCACATGCTGAGCCTTCTCTCAAAGAGCCTGGCTCTCACCATCAAATCCTAGGCTTTCAAGACTAGATCCCTGCTGTGTGTTTTAGAGGCATATTTTGGAATCAAAGTCAAAATTTAACACTTAATTAGTATGAGCATTCACCAGAGAAAAAAGAACCAATAGGAGATATATGTATAGAGAGAGAGACAGACTAAAGACACACAGACAGACTAAAGGACAGACAGACAGACAGACTAAAGGAACATGTGACCATGGAGTCTGACAAGTCCCAAGCTCCACAGCCTGACGCTGGAGAACCAGGACAGCCAGTGGTGTCGCCCAGTCCACATGCCACAGGCCCAAGACCCAGAAAGAGCTGCTATTTCAGTCCAATCCAAAGACAGGAAAGAACCAATGTCGCAGCTCACGCAATGAGGCAGCAGGCGTCCCCGTCACTCAGCCTCAGTTCTATCCAGGTCTTCAACTGATTGGACGAGAGTCGCCCACGTTGGGGAGGGAAATCTGCTCTACTCCGTCCACCAATGCCAATGCTAATGTCATCCAAACCACTCTCACAGGCACACCCAGAAGACATTTATTTTTTAATTTTATTTAACAAATAAATTTGGGGGAAGGAGGCCCAGCTGCCAGGCAGGGGTGGCAACCTACCCACGTGGTGATGTTTGGGTTGGGACTGGCTGTGGGGCCAACTGCTGGGGCCAGAATGATATTTGACCAAATGTCCAGGCACCCCACAGCCCAGGCAAGCTGACACATAACATTAGCCATCACGCTTGGTTCCTGGCAACAGCCTCCCCCCGCGCCAGAGGCAGGGTAGCTGGGCAGTGGCCACTTTGGGGAGAATGGCACAAAGGCTTGGGTAGTATCTCTAAGTATTATCCTGCTACACCGATTTCCATCTCTGGCTTCTTTCTACAGGTTGAGCATCCCTAATCTGAAAATCCAAAATGCTCCAAAATCTGAAACTCTTTGAGCACCAACATGATGCCACAAGTGGAAAATTCTACACATAAGTACTTAACACAAACTTTGCTTTATGCACAAAATTATTAACAACTATTATATGACAAATTACCTTCAGGCTATGTTTATAAGGTATATATGAAACATAAATGGATTTCATGTTTAGACTTGGCTCCCATCTCCAAGCTATCTCATTATGTATACTCAAATATTCCAAAATCCAAAAAAAAAAAAAAGAAAAATCGTCAATCTGAAACACTTCTGGTCCTGAGCACTATAGATAAGAGAGACTCAAGCAGTGGAAGGCTCCCCCAGCCAGTCCCCTCCTTCCTCCTTGTGGCTTTTCCTCAGCCTCAAGGCCCAGCACATGGGCACCCTTTCTGAATGGCCCTCCCCCAAAAAAGCGGCAGTCAGGGCTGATGGGGGGTGGTCTCTGCCTAGAGCCCTGGGTGAACTGGAACCAGAAGCCAGAGTCCAGATAGACCCGGATGGAGGGAGCAGGCAAGAGAGAGACAAGAAGCTGGAACAGGAGTGGGGGGAGACCACAGAGCAGAGTGAGCACCCACCCAGACCTTCCCACTCCACAGCACATGCGCTCAAAACGTTTGCCTCCTTCACTATCTACTCAGAACCAACTGGCCAGGGCACGGGGGCACCATTTCTCAGCTGCCATCAGCAGGTGACCCGAACCTGGCCCCTTTGGCATTGTCAAATAAGACAAACAGTGCCCATTTATAGGGCTGGGCCAAGGGTAATGGTTATCTTGGCCCACTGATAGCCCCTTTCCCCAGGAAACACATAATGCACCATAAGCACTGCTCAGAGGCAGATAAAAATAGCTTTGGATCAAAGAGGTAGTTTCCTTATTTTGTCTCCAAGGACAGATCAGAGAGCTGGACTGCATGTGGGCAAATCAGTTTTTACTCTTGGCAAGAGTTTCAGTGCTTTCCCTCCACATGCACAGAAAAATCTGCCAACATCCATATCTGAAGCTGAGATAATAGGCTGTGAGCTGTGCTTTGTCTTTTGTTGACACGCTCCCAGTCTTCAGGGTCTCTGCTAACATTTTGTAGACAGACAGGCTAAGCCCAGACATCAACAACAATAGTGGAGAAGTCCACTTGTGCCTGCTGGATGGGTGAGGGTATATAATGATAGTGACCTCATTACAGGCCTCTGCTGCCTGCAACTCGGCACACACATAGCGTCACCCCCATTTTACAGGTGGAGAAACTGAGGCTCAGAGAGGTCACCAGTGCTCAACCCTAAATCCAACTACTCCAGAAGCCTGAGGTCTTTCAGGACTGTACAGATTTGGAATCAAACAGCCTGGGTTTAACTCCCATCTCACCACTTACAAGCCCAGGCTCTTAATGTCTCTGAGCCTCAGTTTCTTCATCTGTGAAATGGGAGTTAAAACAACTTCCAGAGCTATCTGTGAGTCAAAGGAAATCACCTAAAAGACCTATGTAATTTGTAAATTGATTTGTAGGTACTAGTTACTACTATATTAGTCTTACAACTGAGCACTAAGGTACCTGGGAGGCAGGTGTTATTCCACACACTCTACAGCTGGGATACTGAGGTGCAGGAAGGCTAAGGGCCTTGCCACCCAGCTGGTAAGGAAGAGGTGAAGCCATCAGGGGACTCAGGCAGTGTGCTCCAGGTGGGCGCCAGAGCCCAGTGAACATGCTGATGGTTATCAGCCCTGTATTTTTCTATGCTGGAGACCATTTGGGGCAACGGTGTTTTGCAAGACAATCTTTCCTTCCCTTCAAATTCTCCCAAAGTCTATTCTCCAGTACAATTCTCACTCCAGGGGAAGAGAGATCTGATAAAGAAGACACCATAGTGTTAATCAGTCAATACCAATTTGATGGTGAGTACAAGTGGAACCCATACTCTATGGACTACTTTGACAGAGTAGGTTTTTGAATGTAACAAGATAAGTCAACTTGAGTGGTAATATATTTTGGGAAATCAGCTCACTACAAATGGTGACTGCAAACATTGTACTGTAAATGCTTTGTAGTTTTCCCCCAATAAAAAAAAAATAAAATAAAAAATAAACAAGTAAAAAAAAAAAGGTAGAATATTTGAGAGGCTGAGCTGGGAGGATTGCTTGAGGCCAGGAGTTTGAGACTAGCCTGAGCAACATAGCAAGACCCCACTTCTAAAAAAAAGAAAAAATTAGCCAGGCATGGTGGTGTGCTTCTGTAGTCCCAGCTACTAGGGAGGCTAAAATGAGAAGATTGCTTGAGCCTAGCAGTTTAAGTTTATAGTGAGCTATGATTGCACCATTGCATTGCAGCCTGGGTAACAAAGCATAACCTTCTCTCTAAATAAATAAATACATACACAATGAGATACCACCTCATACCTGTTAGAATGGCTATCACCAAAAAGATGAAAGATTAGTGTTGGCAAGGATGTGGAGAGAGGGAACCCTTGTACACTGTTGGTAGGAATGTAAATTATTGTAATAGTACATCCATTATGGAAAATAGTATGGACGTTCCTCAAAAAACTAAAAACAGAACTACCACATAATCCAGCAATCCCACTTCTATGTATATATGTAAAGGAATTGAAATCAGTATGTCAAAAAGATACCTGCACTCCCATGTTCACTGCAGCAGTATTCACAATAGCCAAGATATAAAACTGACCTTTGAATGGATAAAGAAAATGCAGTGTATATACACAATGGAATATTATCCAGCCTTACGAAAGAAGGAAATTCTGTCATTTGCAGTAACAGGGATGAAGCTTAAGGATATTGTGCTAAGTGAAAGAGCCAGGCACAGAAAGACAAATACTACATGATCTCACGCACATGTAAAATCTAAAAAAGTCAAATTCACAGAAGCAGAGAGTAGAATAGTGGTTACCAGAGGGGGGGCCAGAGAAGGGGAGGTGAAATATTAGTCAAAGGGTACAAAGTTTGAGTTGGACAGGAGGAATAAGCTTTTGAGATCTATCACAGCAAAGTGACTACAGTTAATAATAATATATATTTCAAAATTGCTAAGAGAGTAGATTTTGAATGCTTGTACCACAAAAAAATAAGAATGTGAAGTGATGCACAGGTTAATTAGCTATATCTAATCATTCCACAATGTATGCATATATCAAAACATCACACTGTACCCCATAAATACATGTAACTATTATTTTTCAATTAAAAATAAATAAATGTATAAGTATACAAAAAAGGAATATAAAAATAAATAAAACATTAGTGCTCATAATATAGTGAGAGAGAACTACACACAGATAAACAAACTGTAATAGTAGTCAGATTATAAATTCTATCATGGAAGTAGCCAAGTTCTAATTACTCAGTATTGATGATAACTTTTACTTTTCTCCTATTTAATTGTTAGGTTGTCAAATCACTACTTGTAAAATATTTGAAGATACAGGTCAGGGAAAAGCAAATCTTAAATTCTGCTACTTCATAAAAATTTAGGCAAAAAGCATGCTCTAGAAGGGTGTTGAAAGTAGAAGTCAAAATATATTTGGGAATTATGTATTACAACTGATATACGATCATTTGTTCTTTTCCACTATTATTATGGAGGATAAAGTTAATCCTATCTCTATCTAAATGAACCCATTAGCTTCCCAGAGAAAAAAACAACACCTCATGGTTTTCCCAATCTTCGGGGAGCAATCTCACTACTACGAATGGTTAGATAGGTAAGAGAGAATGGCTGGCTCAGTACAATCTATCAACAATAATAAAAACTCAAACATTCATATGAAGAGGCTGATTAAATAACAAACTCTGTAAGATTTTATATATATAAAGATATCATACTGTATCACATTATATTAGCATTTATGTTATAGATTACCACCTACATCAATAAGCATTACCTCTATTCTTAAAATACTTAATATAAAAAATTGATAACAGTTACATACGACTCATCAGGATTGTCAATTATCCATTTGGGATGGCATCTTTACAATACCACTCCTAAAGAATGTTAACATGAAAATAACAATTTTCAAATAACGATTTGCTTAGTTGATTTTAATAGAAGTATATCATCTTATGAGCTACTTAGGTACTTATAAATGATTTCTATTACAGGAGTCAGAAGGTCAACCTTGATGGTTTTGAAAACTGAAGAGGTAAGTGCCAAGCTGGTGTTAAATCATTTAACATATTTTAATTTTAATGTCATCAAGTATTATTCACACATTACTTCTATCATATTTTGGGAAAAACAGATGCAAGATCTAAAGACTGACTTTTTTTCCTGAACGAGAAAGAAACAGAGAGAGAGAGACAGAGACAGAGACAGAGGCCAATAGAGAGAGAGAAAAAGAGAGAAAGAAAGCACAGAGGGAAGAAAGCTTTAAGTAATTAAAGGGGGGGGCAAATTTCTCTTTCATGGCAATACAAAGTTATGTGGATATTAAAATACTTTGGTCCATGCCCTGTAGACAGTGGTTAAAGCAAAAGTAATTTTCTCATTTCCATTCTTTAAAATTTTTAATCTAGTTATGTTGTTTGTAAAAACAGTACTTTCCCCAAACAAAATTTAAAAGCTATACATTATTCTAATATAAAATACTTTTGAATACTTATAGCTGTATAAGTATTTAATCATTTACTGGGAAAAAATACAAATATTAGAACTAAAAGTATAATTTAAAATTGATTATAAATGCTGCAGCCACTATGGAAAACAGCATGGCAATTCCTCAAAAACTTAAAGATATACTTATCATATGATCCAGCCTTCCACTTCTGGGTACAAACCCAAAAGATTTGAAAGCAGGGACTCTAACAGATACATGTACATTGTACTCATGTTCATAGCAACGTGAATTGCTTCATTCACAATAGCCAAAATGTGGAAACAACCTAAATGGCCACTGACAGATGGATAAACAGAATGTGGTATACACGGACCATGGGATCTTGTTCAGCCTTAAGAAGGAATGAAATTCTCACACATGCTACAACATAGATAAAAACCTTGATGACATTATGTTAAGTGAAATGATCCAGACACAAAAGGACAAATACTGTATGATTCCACTTACATGAAGTACCTAGAGGAGGCAAATTTTAGAGACAAAGAAGAATGATGGTGGCCAGAGACTAAGGGAAGAAAGAAATGGGGAGTTATTGTTAAATGGGTACAAAGTTTCTTTTTGGGAAGATGAAAAGTTCTGAAACTGGACGGTGGTGATGGTTGCCACAGTGTGAATGTACTTACCACTGAAATGTATACTTACAAAAGGTTAAAATGGCAAATTTTATGTTATGTGTATTTTACCACAATAAAAAAATTGATTATAAGCACTTTTATTGCTACATGCAAAATCAATTACTTGAACATTTGACAAACTTATTCATTATATTAAGTAACAATGGCTTAGACTAACCTGAAAACTGCAGTCCATTTTTTAAGCAGTGTTTCATTGTATTGATCCCTTATTTCAAATAAAAGGTCAAAAAGTCTATTCACTGTAAAACCATAACCCTGAAATTAAAAAAAAAATGGCAGATAAACAAGTCAAATGTATAAAAATATTCATAAAAAAACACCGGGAATACTAGGGAATCACTGGAAGGGATCACTAGATCACACTGTATGTCATTCCCACAGTAGGGAAAAAGCGATATCCTTCTGACTTCCTACTAGATTGCACTAGGTAAAAAAGAGGTCTAATAAGAGTTTTATGTGAATGGAATAATTTTTTCCATTTCATCTCTCTATATTCAGTCAGGATTACAGTGTAGCCTTAAAAAGTATTAGAATCAAGCCTGGAGAAAAAATTCAAGATAAGTATCTACATAACTGTGTCTTGGGAAGTGGTGCCAAAATATTAACAGCACACAAGAAGAAAAGGGAACAGATTTTGTCTGAAACATGCTGGCTTCCTTTTGCACCTTCAGTTTAAGATTGACTTTGTTGTATAGAGAAATTTATATCTTTCCATCAAAGATACACTCCCCAAAACTTTATTCCTTTCCAACTCCAAATGCAATGAAGTCCTACCCATATCAGTGCCTAACATTTTCTCTCCAAGATTTATCTCTTCATCTTGCTCTTGATCCTGTCTCCTACAGAAACCATTCCATGGGTTGTCTACCCACTCTATGAAGTCTTTAACTTCCACTGGCTCCTTTCCCTAAGCTAAATAAACATGCTAAATTTTCTCCCATCTTTAAACCAAGAACAACAAAAGAGACTAAAAAAGTCTCCCTCTCAATTTTCTGTGGCCTGCCAGCTGCCTCCCTCTGTCTTTCCCTTCATAGCCAAACCTACTACACAGTCTAACTCCCACTCCTATTCCTTTACTTAAACTACTCTCAACAATGTCATAAGCTATCTCCTAAATATCAAATTCAATGATCTCACTCTACCTGACCTCTCTCTCTTGAAACTTTTCTGCTTCGAATTCTGTAACATCACTCACTCTCTTTGTTCTCCTTTTACATGTGTGAATAATCCTTCCTGTTTCCTTGTTTAACTTCTATCTCTATCCTTCAATCTTTTCTTCTAGTTTTCTAGGGTAATCCCAAGTATAAAGACTTCAACCACTACCCGTCTTAATATTCAAATCTAGGTCGGCCTCTTTAAATTCCAAATGTTTAATTCGAACACCTCTTATACATCTCTACCTGGCCAGCAAGCACATGAAAGTTAACTTATTTCCTCCCTTTCCAGCTATATCAAGTATTCTTCTTATTTCCTATCTATAATAATAATTCTATCATCAATTCAGTTTATCAATAAACTAGAAAACTAAATTCCCCCAAACACATTTAATCAGTCACCAAATTATTTTGATTTTACCTCCTTTACAAATCAAATCTATCATTCTTCATCATCTACTCACCTTTCTTTCTTCCAGAAATATTCACAATGCCACTGATTTATTTCACGTCCTTAATCTCTGGCCTAGACCACTGTAAGAGCTTCTTAAACTGAAATTCCAACAACCTGTCTCTCTCAACTTGATCTATTTCTCAGATTCTCAAAATTACCATTCCAAAGTATAAATCTGATCATGCCATTCCCCTGGTTATAAATTACAACCGGCTTACTAAAGACCCACAAGATTAGCCACAATCTCGGTCAAACTACCTCATCAGTTTCATCACCACTATCTGCCCTTCCTGGTTCACACCCATATTCCACAGTTTCAAGTTATCATCAAGCTGCTCAACAAGTCTCATATTCACCATACCATTCCTCTATTTATAGTTTACATGTGCTATTTTCTCTTCCATTAATGCCCTTTCCTTCTTATCTACTTGCTGAACTCATCCTTCAAAATCCAATTCACATTTCAACTTTCTGTGTAGCCTCCTCCAACTCCTAGAATCAAAGTTAGTCATTCTTTATTCTGTGAGCCCAAAGCTCTTTAACATATTGCTATATTAGCATACCTTATTAAACATTGTATTTGTTTACAACTGTGAATTTCTTGAAGCCAAGGATTTTTATGTTTCATGTTACTGATTTTTATGTCTGTACCATTTTATATATCATCTAAACTGCTAACATGTACTGAGTACTCAAAAAAGTTAATGAATGAATCAACAGATGTTTACATTCGGTTTGCCTAATAGGCAGTAAGCAGAACTATAAATATGCTGGTGTTGCATTTTTACTTTATTGTTTAGTCAGCTTTGTTTTAAATGATGAAGTACTGACATTTTAAAAAGTAAAATTTCCTTAGGGTGGCAAAATGCCAATTAAAAAACTAAATATTATATAACATTCTTTAATTAGTTTTCATGAAAAGACATACCCCACTTCTTCAATTAATAGGTATAAATTTAAAAGCCAGCATTCATTAATTCATTGTACAATCCACTTAATACTAGAGCCTGTCAATTTTCATGAAATGAAAATACTGTAGAATTTCTGAATAAGAAGGACTGCTTTGTTTTCCTCAATCTTATTTCCAAGCAATAAAATTAGAAAAGTACTCTTACAAGGATTTATGCAACTATCACTGTTGCTTTTCCAATGCTGCTATTACCTGGATATTGTTTCGTACTTTTCTTTGATTCTCTAAAGAATTCCTTAGAACCATATCAAATACCCTGGATTCAGTTGTTGTCAAAGTTCAGCCTGTTACAGTTTACAAAGACATAGGAACTTACACCTGAATATAAATCAATGTTGCTACTTATATCAAGAAGATCTTGCTTATTGCAAGATGCAACTGAGCTAAACTTTGTACTTAGTGATATAGTAATAGTTAATTTACATTCTGACAAAAGCTCTATTATGAACCTAACAGACAATTTGGCGACTAGTAGTTTGCAGACCAGTGGTCTCCAAGCATACTTTGACTTGCAATGCTTTTAAGTCCTTAAGGATAGCAAAATTCTCTCAAGCTACTTAGAAATGGACCCCCAAAATTAGGGCAGCCCCAAATAAAATTTACCAAAAATTTTCTTGCGGAGATATCAGTATTACAAATACATTTATCACAAAATTTGTGAAAAGAACAACCCAAAGCTTTCCATATTATCAATATAAGCCACATATATTAATAAAGATATAAGGCAATAAAATAATTTATTAACGGAGCTTGTAGAATCTCCTCCTTAGGTATAAGAATAAAGTAGACAACAATTATTCTAGGATATAAAGACTCTTGTGATAAAGCAAATAGTTTAAATCACCATTTCCCAAAGTATATTATATGAAATTCCAGATCTAAGAATGTTTTAAGGGGAAAAAAAGATTAAAGGGTCAAATATACTGGGAAAATGCTTCACAGTCATCTCCGTTTTGGAAACTTATGATATAAATTTGCTCTCAGAAAGGTTTTTAGTGGAGAAATCTGTTTTATTTTACTTAGCATTTCCCAAATATTTTTGACCACAGAACCTTTTCTTAAGTAACATCTCAACACATTTTGGAAAATGCTAGTCTGTATTTCATGAAAAGTTACTTCAAACCATAAAACTGCATAAATTTAAGCATGAAAACAACAGACAATTCTTTATTATCTATGATCAAGAAGGAGAGACAAGCTAGAAGTCTTAAAACTTTGTTACTGAAAATCATGAAAACATAAAGTTTTGAAATAATTAGTTTTAATCTTATTTTTAAAGAGAAATAACCAAGACTCCAAGAAGTAATTTGCTCAGTCATAGAACACATGGCAAATCTGAAATCAGGAAAAAAAATGAATATATACAGCTTTTAAACTATGTGCTTTCATATATAGCATTACATTTAAAACTCAAAACAATTCTGAAAACTAGTAACTAATAAACATTTTCACAAATGGGGTCTAAGGCTTAGAGAATTTGCAGGCATACAATTAGTCAATAGCACAGGCAGAATGGAAATACAGGGTCTGTGTGATTCCAGAGCCCATGCTTATTGTCCTAAGGCAGAACTTGTATCTTCTCATTTCTAGTTCAGGCTTCTTTGCATTATACCCTGTGTTCTTTTTTTTTTTTTTAACAGCAAAAATACTCTATCTATTCTAATTGAATGGCCAATATTTTAAAAGATGTTACTATTCCCTAAGCTCTGTCCAAGCTTCATATTGAGAAGGAGGTGGTATGAATAGTCCTGGGTAATAGGGGAATACCAATACGTAAGTAAACATTTATTACAACTAATTTATTACCATTATTCCACAATAAAATAAGTGTGGTCTATATTTTATATATCTTAAGTGCTCACATAGCCATTAATTGTTAGATTATTGCCCACCTGCAAAGTATCTGCAAATATTACAATGAGATTCTTCAACTCCAGGACAAGATCAGGATCAGTGCAATAAGACTGAGGGTGGAAACACAAAAAAAGCAACAACAACAAAAAAATCAGACTGATTTCGTTAAAAACTAAGAACCTAAAAATTTTTCTTTCAATTTGCCAGACTTAAAATAAATTCGAAATCCTGGTTAGCTAGAGCCAAAGCTCACTTTCTGTATTCAGTATAAATTCTTAGAGAGAGATCATAATATCACACATCTAAAGTAATAGCATAATATGAATAAAATTTTTCTGAGATTTGTGCACACTAAACTTTGGTCAAAGCACTGATGCTTATATTTCTAAAAGTCTTTAGATTTTAAGAAACTGGTTATTTTAAACTGAAAAAACTAGTATATATAAACCATGTGTTTTCAGTTTTCATTTATTTACTTATTCTCCATCTTATAAAAGAAACATAATATATTACTTTTTCCAGTATAATGACAATTCAAGCATTTCCTTAGTAATTAACCAAAAGAAAATTATTAATTTCAAGGAGATAGTGAACTTCACTCTGTCCCTTTAATAGTCTTTAATAAGATTTTGAATGTGATAGTTGCATCTCATATGACTTCATATTGATGTCATGAAATTAACAGGAAATATACTATAATTTTATATTTTCAGAGCCAATCTAAATATAAACCACTATAAAATGTACTGTTCTTTATTAATACATTAGAAAAAGTTGTACTTCATTGGATAAACAATGTAGCAAGAATCTACATTCCAAATATAAATGTAGTGTATTTATAAGCTAAACATCATCTAAGCTAATGATCCTCCTTCAACATCTTTTAATTCTCTATTATCAATTGTAAAATTATTGTAAATAACAGATAATAAAATTTTAAATATGAGGATATTTCACTGAAGGTAAACTACTAAAAATATTTTAAGGAAAAGTCAACACTCACCAATTATTAATTTCAATGGTCTTTATAACAACAACATATTTCCTATTTCCACAAAAGGCATTAGGAAAATATTTGATCATTTAATTTTTATCCATAAAAACCTGTCATTACATAAAGATTCATTACTTCAAATGAGTTCAAATTTTGAAAATTGAAAATTTTTAATAAATTCCTAATTGCAGCGTGTTACTGCAAATTGTAAACATCGAAGAATAAGTTCTATTGAATTTTAATGGTGGAGTTTATTTTAGAAACAAAGAATTTGGAATGATAATTAAAAACCCTTTCTTTATGCTGCTTTCAGTGATCTAATGAAGAGGTCAGTTGCAACTAATGAGACCAGTTTAATTCTTTATTTTCTATTATGCTGGAATAAAAGTGTTTTGGGAAGTCCCAATCAGCTGCAAAATCACAGCCTGACATTACCAGACAAACAAAAGCCTGACATTACTACTTCCACATCTGAGCAATTAACAAAAATGCAGAATGATGGAGGTACAGTTTTCCTCTGACATTATACAGCTCAGAAGTTCTTGAAGTAACTGAATTAAAATTTTAGTAACATAAATTGTCTGACTTACTGAATGAGCTCTAAGGACAGCAATTATCTTTGAGAGGGCCATGTTCCAAAGTTCATCCGTGTATGCCCTGGTTACTAATCCTTGGGTCACATGTAAAATGTGATCTTCCACCACAAAGAACCTAAAAACAATAATTGCCAACATAGCAAGTGTTAAGAAAGAAAAACCCAAATAGAAAATAATTATTTCTGGCATTTAACATAATATAAAATTAATAAGAGTTGTTTCCATATTAGATACATACCCTACAATTTGAGTGAAATATCTTCTATAGCCATCAACTGTTTCATGCTTTAAATGAAAAATAAAAATCAATTTAAACCAATAAATACCAGTAACATAAAAGTAAGTTCCAAGTCACTACAGTTTCATTAACAAATATTTATTGAGAGCCTACCATATGCTGCACATATTGTTAGGCACCAGGGATAAACAATGAACAAGTTAAAAAGTAAATATGATTTCAGAACCCCCTTCTCAGCAGACTAGTTGAAGCCACCATCATCTCTCACTTTGGCTATCACACCATATTCCTACCTAGTCTCCCCAACTTCCAGGCTTGTCCCCTACAGTCTAGTCTCCATATAGTTTCCAGAATGATACCTTTCAAACACTAATCACACCATTATATCTTCTGCCAGAATCCTTTCAATGACTTTTTATCTAATTCATAACAGAAGTCAAACTCCTTAAAAATGGTCTACAATTGCCAGTTGTGAATAATTTCAACAAAAGACATACAAGAAAATATTTAATCATTTGACTTTCATTCATAAAAAGTTTATATGAAATATTTCATTATTTTGATTAAATTTTAATGTTATATTTTACATATTTTATAAATGTGGATGACATTTTCAAACATCTAGGTTGTTTTCAGGTTTTGGGGGGAAGGATTATTAATATTTTTTAGCTTAAAAATACTGTGATTAGAAAATGTAGTCTACACGACACCAAATGTTTGATGTTTTCTGATACTTGCTTTATAACATAGTATGGAGACAAATTTTCTATAACAGTCCGTGTATGCTTTAAAAGAATATATATAGTTGTTAAAACAGGATTCTATATATTCCATGAGATCAAGCCAGTTAGGCATATTCTGTATTCTTACTGACATTCTATCTACTTGGTTTATAAAATACTGACAGATGTTTAAAAATCCACTATGCTTGTGGATTTTTTTATTTCTCCTTATAGTTCCTGAGAATTTTCTTTAAATATTTTGAGTCAATGTGATCAAGTGCTTACAAGTTTAGAATTACAATTTTTTATCAACTCCAAGTCACACAAACATGTTATCATTCTAGCTTTTTTCCCTATTATATAATAAAGTATATATAGTCTGTTTCTATTCTTTTTTAATATTTACTCGAGAAATCACATTATGCATTCTTAAGTAATCAAACTCTAAAGTTAGTCAATGTTTTTACTCTCCTTCTGGAGAGTTTTAAACACTGTAGGACAGTTTAATTTCACTAACTTCCATTTCCTTCCAATGTTTATATTATTGTTGTGTATTTAAATTCCATCTTGTTTTAAAGTACACAATATTTTACTGCATTATTTCCTACAGTTAATATAATATTTACCTACATATTTATACTTTCTTTGTTATTCATTCCTTCTTGCATCTAGTATCTTCCATCTGCCATCACTTTCCTTTTTTCTGAAATATATCCTATAGAATTTCCTTAGTAGGGGTGTCTTGGTGTCTGCTCTTCTTTATATGAAAATGTCTGACTTTGCCCTTATTTTACTGGATGTAGAATCCTGGGTTAACAGATATCTTCTTTCAGCATTGAAAATATTTCATTGTTTTGTTTATTTGAAAATAATCTCTTTTCTCTGTAGGCATGTTTAGATCTTCTATTTATATTCATTTTTAAAGTCAAGTTTATTGAGGTATAATATAGATAAAATAAAATTAACCCCTTTTTACATATAGAGCTTGAGTTTTGACCAACGTAGACAATTGTGTAATCATCACCAAAATAAAGATATAAAACATTGCTATCTCATAAAGTTCCTTCATGCCCTTTTGTAGAGAATTGCCCTGCCTAACCCCAAGCCCTTGGTTACCAGTGATCCCATTTTGTCCTATAGCTTTTCCTTTTCAGAAATGTTATATAACATAAATCATACTAATACATAACTTCATTGCATATGAATTTTTTTACTTAGAATGATACTTTTGAGATTCCTCCATATTACTGCATGCATCAATTTCCTTTTAGTGCTATATTCCATTATATAAATGTACAACTTGTTTCTCTATTCATATGGATGTAACAGAATTTATCTATCTACCAGTTCATAGACATTCAGGATGTTTCTGGTTTCTGGCATTTATGAATAAAGCTACTATGGACATTCACGTATGATCTATTGTGTAAAGTTACATTTTCATTTCTCATGGGTAAATAACTAGGAGCAGGACTGCTGGGGATATAAGAATATGCTTAACATTATATATAATAAACTGCCAAGCCATTTTCCAAAGTGGCAGTATAATTTTATATCTACCAGAAGTGAGAGTTCCAGTTTACCCACATCCTCACCAGCACTTGATATTATCAATCCTTTTAATTTTAGTCATTCTAGTAAGTATGTAGCGGTATCTTATTGTGGCTTTAATTTGCATTTCCCTGATGAAAAATTATACCAAATTATCTTTTCATGTGCTTATTTCCCATCAGTACATCTATTCAAATCTTTAGTCCATTTTAAAAACTGGTTTATTTGTCTTTAATTATTGAGTTATACAAGTTCTTTATATATTCTAAATACAAACCCCTTGGTTAGACATGAGTTTTACAAATATTTTTTCCAAGTCTGTCTTGCCTTTTCATTTTCTTGACAGTGCCTTTTGTAGAGCAGAAGTTTTTAATTTTTTTGCTTAATTCATCAATTTTTATTTTTATTTTTATTTTTTGGAGACAGAGTCTCACACTGTTGCCTCAGCTATAGTGCAGTAGCATCATCATAACTCACTCAACCTCAAAGTCCTGGGCTCAAAGTGATCCTCCTGCCTCAGTGTCCCAAGTAACTGGGACTACCGGCCCATGCAACCGCGTCCAGCAAATTTTTCTATTTTTTGTGGAGATGGGGTCTCACTATGTTGCCTCGGCTGGTCTCCAACTCCTGGCCTCAAGTGATCCTCCTCCTTCCTCAGCATCCCAAAGTGCAGGGGTTACAGGGGTAAGCCACCACACCTGGCCAATTTTTTTTCTTTTATGGTTTATGCTTTATGTATCTCACCTAAGAAAAGATTGCTCCAAGGTCACAAAGATTTTATCCTTTGTTTTTTTGAAAAGTTTTACAATTTAAGTCTTACATTTAGGTCCATAATCTACATTTGGAATCGCTGAATGAGGTAAGAGTCAGCATTTGTTTTCCACATATGGATCACTTAATTCTCTTATGGTCAGAGGACAGATTTTGTGTGATTTCAGGCCTTTTATATTTGTTGTTATTTGTTTTATGGCCCAGAATATGATCTATCTTGGTGAATCGTCCATGTGCACTTGAAAAGTACGTGCATTCTGCAGTTTGGGTGGAATATTCAGTAAATGTTAATTAGATCAAGATAGCTGATAATGTTTTTCGGGTCTTCTACTCTCTTTATCTTTGGTATTTCATTCTGCAATTTCATTCTAAGGTTTCTAAGAGTGTATTTCTTTTTATTTAACTTATTTGGGATTCCTTGGGCTTGACTCTGTGGATTTCTAATTGTTATCTGTCCCAGAACATTCTCAGCTATATGTCATCAAATATTCCTTAGTCTCACTTGCGCTATTCTCTTTCTGAAACTCCAGTTAGATGTATGTTAGACCTCTGTACCTCCTATGTCTCTCTTACATATTTTTTCCTTTGTCTCTCCATGATGCTTAATTATTTCCAGATAATTTCTTTAGATCAGCTGAGAATTCAACTGCTAAACCCATTCATAACATTTTTAACTTCAGTTAATACATCTTTAACTTCCAGATATTCTACATGATTTTTCTTCACATTTGTCTGATCATTTTTCATAGTTTCTGTTACCTGTTTATATTAGTAATCTTGCCTTTTATTTCTTTAGATATATTAAATAGTATTATTTTATACTCTATGACTAATAATTCAAATATCAAGTTTTTTAGAATCTGTTTCTGTTGTTAATGTTTCTAATGATGCTCACTTATTTGGTAATTATTTTTGACTGTGACTTGCTAATTTTACCTCTGGGGTGACAGTGCAGAGATCTATATTTGCTTCGGCCAGGTACTTGAAGACAGTACCAGTATGGAACCATTTTAAGCTAAATTTTGAACTTGAGATGTTTTTGATTATCTAAGTAGAATGAATTTGGGTTGCAAGCACAAGCACTGACAAGTTGCTTGATTGAATTCTCAGACAGATTTTTTTTTTTCTGTTCACTCAGCACCAAGATTTGAGATAGGTAATTTTCCTTATAGTATCTGCCAGAGGGTACAGGGAGATTTTTAAATGGTTTTATCTCTAGCTCATCCTAATAATGGTGCTTTAAATTCTTCAGGAGTCTCAGTTTTATAAGGGAGACAATCCCTTATTAGACATCTACTTTGGGTGGGCTCTGGACGGGCTCTAGGCTTAGCCTGCTGTACCTCACATCCTCAAAACTCATGCTTTCCTACTCAGCAGATGCTCCTAGGATAATAGCTATATTCAATGTTTCATTAAACCTATATGGGTTTCTGCCTTCACTTAGGTTTTCCTGTTTTGTTTGTTTTAGTCAGATGTACTGAGGTATAAATTACATACAATAAAACTCACTTTTTCATGTGCAGTTTCTATGAATTTTCATAAACACACCTAGTCATGTAATTATCACCACAACCAATATATAGAACAATTCCTTATTCATTTAGTTTTTGGTCTGTTTTTTGCCAGATTCTCAGTATATTTAAAAATAATTTAAGATTTAAAAAAAATGTCTACACAGCCTCTTTAGTTGTTTCTTCTGTGGGGCAATTAATCAAAGTATACAGTCCACCATCCTGTCAGAAACTAATTTCCATTCCCTGGCATTTTTTTTCTTATTCACTATGATTTTTTTATTCACTATCTTCCCTCATAGAATAAGCTCATGAGAAAAGAGATTTATCTGTGTTGTTCATGGCTATATCCTTAGTGCTTAAACCAATGATTAGAAATGGTAGGTGTTCAATAAATATTTGTAATTAAATGAATAGTGATACATGCTTTGAATAAATAAAAGCAGGGTAAACGAGTAAAAAGTGACAACATAACCAATTCAAAATATTCACGAACTTACCATACTTGACTGGGGTTGCAATACCAGTCTTGCTTGTTTCTTTCTTTGTTTTCGGTAATAATTTTCAAATGTTTCCTCATCACCCTAAAATAAAATCAGCAGAGTAATAAAACACACACAGCTAAAATAGGTACTTCTTTACCCTCTAAGAGTTGTTTTAAATTTTCCAATGGGAATATAAATACCAAATGCCATTTCATATTGAACGTCAAGAACAAGTTTTTGCTGCCATTTCATTATTATTAGTCTATCTCAGAGTGTCCAATAGAACTTTCTGTGTTGATGGATGTTTTCTATGTCTGCACTGTCTAATATAGTAGCCACTAGTCACATGTGGCTATTGAGCATTTGAAATGTACTTAATAGGACTAAGACACTAACCTTTTAATTTTGTTTAATTTTAATTAATTTAAATTTAAGTGGTTACATATAGCTAGTCACTACCATATCAAACAACAGAGATCAATTTTTATCACTTGACTCTCTAAGTCTGTTAGAACATGGTTCACATTCATTTAGTTCATTTTAATATCCTCACTTAAAAAATGCTTGGCATGCAGAAGGTACTGAATAAATATTTGCTAAATGAAAACAAATAAATAAATGACTATATACCTATCCCTACTGTCTTCCTCTCTGCTTAAAAGAGAATCCATACAGAGTCAGAAGGTTGGGATCCCATTCCCTTACTCATCTAAGGCTCCAAAGAGAAGCCACAAGAAAAAAACAATAGGAAAAAAATGTCAAAAACCCACATTTTAACTGAAACAGAAACTCTGATTTTAAATTTATTTTCTTCATACTTATGTAGCTACAAAGACCAGTTTTTCTTAGTGCTGTCTAAAGTAAACTCATAATGCAGAAAATATTTTTATTTAGGTATCCCCTAGGAAAGTTCTTCTAATTTTTTGTACTAAATTAAAATAATTTTTTTAAAAACTATGGTGTCCCTCACACAGTTTTAATTTGGTAACTAACATCAGTTGATGTGTCCTGTCTCTCTTGGGAAGGGTTTGTCATCCTTTGGAATACAGTTCCCTTGCTTGCTTTGTAACTCAACTCTCTGAGGGACTCAAAAAAATTATGGTTTTATAGGTTTTGCAAGTTATTCTTTGTTGTTGTTGTTGTTTTTTATTTTTGGAGACAGAGCCTTACTTTGCCAAGCTGGCTAGAGTGCAGTGGCATTATTATAGCTCATGGCAACCTCAAACTGCTGGGCTCAAATTATCCTCCTGCCTCAGCTTCCCAAGTAGCTGGGACAACAGGCGTGCATGACCACACTCGGCTACTTTTCTTTTCTTTGTTTTTTTTTTTTTTTTTTTTTTTTGTAGAGATGGGGTCTCACTCTTACTCAGGCTGGTCTTGAACTCCTGACCTCAAGCAATAATCCCACCTTGGCCTCCCAAAGTGCTAGGATTACAGGGGTGAGCCACCGCATCAGCCTTAATGTTTTCTTAATACTATATTTTCTAATGTAATATGTTTTTATTTTTACAATTTTTCATTTCTGAGATTGTAAGACTAAGGTAGGGTTTTTTTTCTTCTGGGTTACATTATTATAATTAGTACTTAACTGATCTAAATAGCATAAGTATATTATACATTTTATAATGAATAAACCAAAAAGTAAATTTTTATTGGAAATGAGTATCTTAATAGCATAAATGGGGCTTTCTCCTCCCCCCCACCCATTAACAATATACTTTTTGTTTAAAAGTCTCAGCACATATTTAGGGTACTTATTTTTTTTTTAAAAAGTCCACCCTAAAACCTAAAACCTAATTAGCAAAACCAGTCCTCACAATCACACTATTACATCAAATTGTATTAAATATCTCTCAGGAAAAGTCTGACTTCATGTTTTACTTTAAAAAAAAAAAGTTAACATGTTTTGAGGAACGTTATATTATGAAAACCACTGAGAAATAAATTATGGGATTACAAAAAACAGTCAAGATTAAGATTATTTAGATCCAATGCGATTGTTTTACACATTCACACACCTTCAAATCAAGACAACAAATCAGTTTCTCATTACTTATTCTGTCTCTCATTACTTAATTTAAAATAATGCAATGTAATATATAGCTAAAATCCTAAATTATTTATGAAGGAGTATAATCAACAATACTATAATGCCTTCACTTAACATGTAGACATACATAAAACTCTGTTCGACTTTCAGAAATAATTAAATAAAACCAACTATAAAAATCAGGCATAACTCCATTAATTTGCTAGATATGATAGTCATGATTTTTCTGGCTATTTAACGAAAAAGAATCATGTATACTGCTAAAAATTAATAATTAGGTTTTATTTTTTAAATATAAAGTAGAAAATATTAAACATGTAATTGGACTTACACTTATAACAATTTGGTAAAACAGCTTTAACCACTTTATTTTATCACAATAAACATGAATATGAAAGAATGAGGTTAGCCAATGTAACTTGAAATTTCTGGCAGCCCCAGGAAACACTCCCGTTACGTTTAAAAGATTCACATTCACTAATCCATATCATTTGGCTGTTTAAAGGTGCTTTTCTTTAAAGCAAATGACACATCCTAAAAAAGAACATTAAGATTAGCCAAAATCATTGTTTATATTTAAACATATAGGACAGTTTTAGCATTTAAATTTTTCTACATTCTCTTTACTGTACTCTCACAGGACTCCCTCTTAAAAGCAACATATTTGTTGTCAATAGGTGGTAATAAAAGGGATCAGATCACCAAAATAAAATTGTCATTACTCCCACCTATGTCATTACTCCCTACCATGTAACTGAACTAAGAATTATCTCACCACAGGACAAAACATACTGTTTCTAACGTGATTCACCCTTACTTAATAGAAACCTATGCAAGAAGAAAAAGAAAGGAGCCTCTATGTGTGTATACAGTTCCTTGATTAATAATTTAAAGGAGACTTCTCCTTTACTTGGCACCCTAAAAGTTTTTTCACATCAAGACAATGTACTATGGTAGTACTGAGTATCAGTAGAAGATACGACTTTCTTTCATAAAGCAAGTGTGAAAGCCTCCAAGACGGCCTCCAAAGATCCCTACACCTCATGGTATTCATATCCTTGTATAGTCCCCTCCCATACTATACCAAAGTTGCTCTATGTGACCAAAAGGATAAAGCAGAAGTACTGGTATGTCTCTTCTGAGATTGGGTTATAAAAGGTATTATGGCTTCCATCTCGGTTTCTCTCTTGGATCACTCTGGAGAAGCTAGTTGCCATGTCATGAAGACTTTTAGGCAGCCTTGTAGAGAGCCCATGTGGCATGGAACAGAGGCCTTCTGCCAACAGCCATCACAGAAACAAATCCTCCAGCCCCTTGTATAGTCTTCAGATGACTGCAATCCTTGCTGATATCTTGACTAGAATCTCATGAGAGACCTTTAGCCATAACCACCCAGCTAAGCCACTCCCAGATTGCTAAGCTTGTGAAATATTTAAGCCAGTATGTTATGCAGTAATAGATAACTAATACAGTCAGCATCTTAGGTAGCTTTCTTAGGAACAGAACCTGAGATCTTTGACAAACTAAAGAAATGCTCAAGAAGGAGACTATTCAAGAAGTGAAAAAAGCAGAGAGGAAACAAGAGTCAGCCAATCAAATGTGCCATCTCAGGCAAAAAAAAGTCTCTAAGAGAGTAGGTTTCAGTCTGATTCTACAGTGCAACTTCAGAGTATGTTATATCTCAGTGTTGTCCCAATCCTTCCTTAGGCAAGGAATCTAAGCTTTCTTACACTCACACGCCATAACTAACTTCAACCTTGGTAATTTGGTGTGGGGTAGGTGGAGTGAGGTGGTAATAGACTCTGAGGCACTTTTAGCTCTTATGAAAAGGGCCCCAAGAGAATCTGAGCTGAGCACCAGAATTCATTGTGAAGACAGGATCGGGTTCTCAGACAGAGCATTTTTAGAAAAAAGCTAATGATCAAAAAATCATTTCCTTAGTATTTCTAGCCCAGGACCCCTTGGAAAGCCTCCATGTATGCTTAAAATGCTTAGGGCAGCAATTCTTACACTACATTAGGTATTCATCAAATATACTCAGAAATTCATTCATTCAGCATTCAGTATTCTAGGGTAAATGGTCCCTAGGCTCAAAGTTTAGGACACAGACAGCTAAGAAAATTCACACAAGCTTTTCATTTCTCAAAGCATGAAAAATGATAAGCTATATTGTGGATATAGTTTGCAGTATTTCCAAAGATAATTCCTTTTTGACATTATACTTATTTTCCTTTCATGGAATACTCATATTTGATCAAACAGAATAGGAAATGCTACCTTTTGGTCATAGAGCTCTTTTGGCAATTATAGTCAACAGATCTAGTCTTTGAAATCATACACATATTAACATAACCCCTTTATAATAACCCTTTTAACATTTACTGAGTGCTGTTTTATACTGGGTACTATACCAAGTACTTTATTATTTATACTGACTCTACCACCCACCATAGCCTTGGAAATTGTTAACCATATTTTGCAAATGAGAAACTCAACTGAGAGAATTTGCTCAATGCCATAATACTAGGAAGCGGCAAAACTGCATAACAAATGGAATAATAACAAAGACAAATTAGTTTTATCAAATAATTTTTGGTCACATATACCAATCAAAAGTTATCATGCTAATTAAAGTTTATTAAATATGCAGTATAAAATAGTAAAAACTCACACAATAAAAAAGGAAAAAAGTCCTGCCTGAATTAGTCAAAAACCAACATATTTTAAAATACAGTTTTCTTAAATTTATAAACTCTATATATTATGAAGACATAAGAACATATAAAGAATAAAAATTAAATTACAAAAAGTTACAAAAACAAATTCTGATAGCAATCTGTATTTATGACATTTATTTTGAATATTTGAGAAAAATCAATCTTAAAACTGTTTCTAAATAATCATAAAGTGGATTCAACAGAGTCTAAAGGTTTTTTTTACCATTCTATTAGTTCTCTACCATTGACTTTTAATTACTTTGATCATTTAATTATGCCATTACTTGTTTAATTTTAATTACAAACAATGAAATGTAACTTCATACTTAATGTATCACTCCCAGGCAACACCATACTGAAACCTCATATAATATCTGTTTAACACTTGTTGCAACTATTAACAAGATATAAAGATATATTCTTTCCCACAGGGCTTAGTACCTGTTGACATAAGCTATCAGGATAAAGATAAGGAAATTATTTTATTAAAAACTAAATGTGGCATTAAAGTCAGTCAACTACTATCCAACAAACATTTATCAAGTATCAGAAGTAAGGGGAGGCTCTGGGGAAAGAACACTAAACACCACTCTCATGGTCTCTATCCTCGTGAATCAAACAGTTATGGAACAGAGTTAACGCAAAGTAATAGAAGTACCTGTTGGTGCTCAGTGTAGTATACTGTGACCATAAAAGACTGAAACATTAAGCACTACCAAAGCAAAAAATTGTTTGTTTCTACCAAACCCAAAACCTGGAGAACGTAGGATTTGAAAGTAGTGTGAAAGAATCAAACCACAACACAGCCCACTTTAACTACTTAGATACTAATGACTTCATCTTGATTAGAAGCCAATATGATCTAGTTAAAAACAAAAAACAAAAAACAAAAACAAACAAAACACCCCCAGAAAACATGAGATTAGACATCAGGAAGCCTAACTTCCAATGTTACTACAGATAGCAGCAGCATCTTTGATAGAGTCTAGCCTCTGTTTGCCTCAGGTGTAAATGCAGTTAAATGTACATACTACCAACTGACATTATAAAAGATAAAATACTGAATTTGAAAAGAATCTGAGAAGTTAAAGTATTTTATACTCACACACATCTGAAGAACTATTTAATCATAAAATAGACTAAAAGTATTATTGTTTTTATACTATAGTATGATTTATTATAGCTTTAAAAAGGGAAATTCCTTTTACAAATCTATTCAATAAAGCTTAACACACTTGAAATATCACCAATTTATTTATAAAATAATGAGTTTACTTTACATTTATATCGTGGTTAGAGATCGCTTTTGCCTCAGCTGGTAAGTGGACAGTTAGCTTTGCCTTTTAATAGGGGGCTAAAAGAAAAAAGTTAGTTAATAAAGATAGGTCTATTTGCTCTAATTAACATAATTACCATTCTTTTTAAATCACATGAGTAACCCAAACCTCAAAACTCCTTAAAAGTAAATGTTTTCAGAAGGCAGTGGGATGACACATTCAAAATGCTGAAAGAGAACCCAGCAAAACTATTCTTAAAAAACAAAAAATAAATTAAGATATTCCAGATAAACAACAACTGAGAGAATCTAATGCTAGCAGGCTTGTCTTAAAAGAACGGCTAAAGAGAATCCTTCAGGCAGAAAAGAAAGGAAACTAGACAGTAATTCTAATTCACATAGAGAAATAAAGAGTAACGGTAAAGGGAAAAACACAGAGGTAAATAAAAAGAGAGTATAAACATATTTTTGTTTGGAACTCCTTTCTTCTACCTCATTTTAAAAATAACTGCATAAAGCAATAATTATAAAACTATGCAAATGACCTTACAATGTATAAAGATATAATTTGTATGAAAACAACAGCACAAACGTGGTATTAATCTGAACTAGATCATTTTAAGTAAGATGTAAATTGCAATCCCCATGGCAAATACTAAGAAAATAATAATTAATTATATATATAAAATATATACACTATATATATAAACAAATGACAAAGGAAATGATACATTAGAGTATCTATTTAATGCAAAGGAAGGTAGTAATGACAGAAAAGAGGAACAAAAAATAGTAAGACATATTAAAACAAATGGCAAATAGCAGACATAAATCCTACCTTACCAGTAATTAACTAAATAATTGAAAGACAGAGATTAGCAGACTGGATTAAGAAAACAGATTTAACTACATGCTATCTATAATAGAGACACACTTTAGATTCAAAGACACAAAGCGGTTGAAAGTAAAAGGATGGAAAAAAATATACTATGTCAACAGAACTCAAAAGAGAGCTGGAGTGACTACTCTATTATCAGCCAAAACAGACTTTAAGCCAAAAAACATTACAAAGAAGGACATTGTATGATTTTTAAAAAAAGGCCAACCCATCAGGAAGACATAACAATTCTAAATATATAATCACCTACCAATAAAGTCCTAAAAATATATAAAGAAAAGAACGGGCAGAACTGAAAGAAGAAATAGAAAATTCAATATAATTGGAGACTTCAATACTTCTACTTTCAGGACCAGGAAGAATACCAATAAGGAAACAGAAGACTTGAATAACACTATAAATCAACTGCTACACCCAACAGATGTCTACAGAACACACCACCCAGCAACAGCCAGACACACATTCTTCTTAGGTAGACATGGAATATACTCCAGAATAGATCATATGTTAGGCCATAAAATAAGCCTCAACATATTTAAAAACACTGAAATCATGCAAAGTATGATCTCTGACCACAATAAGATTAAATCAGGACCCAATAACAGAAGGGCATTTAGAAATTAACAAACATATGAAAATTAAACAAACACCCTAAAATAACCAATGGGTTAAAGAAAAATCGTAAGGGTAATTAGAAAATACTTTGAGATGAATGGAAACAAAAACAAAATATACCAAAACTTATGAGATGCAGTGCTTTGAGAGAAATTTATAGCTATAAATATTAATACCTATATTAAAACAGAAGATCCCTATCAGTAACCTAAACTTTCACCTATGTAAAAAAAAGGAGCTGGGCACAAAAAGCCACAAATAGTATGACTCCATTTAAATGAAATGACCAGAATAGGCAAATCCATAGAGACAGAAAGTAAATTTGTGGTTACCAGGAGCTGGAGGGAGAGGAAAATAAGGAGTGACTGCTTAAGGGTTTACTTTTAGGGTAATGAATAGTTCTGAAATCAAACAGTGGTAATGGTTGTACATGCTTGTGAACATGCTAAAACACTAAATTGTATACTTTAAAACTGCAGTCCCCAACCCCCAGGAGGTGGACTGGTACTGGTCCGTGGCCTGTTAGAAACTGGGCCGCACAGCAGGAGGTGAGCAGCAGCCAGCAAGCAAAACTTCATTTGTATTTACAGCCGCTCCCCATCGCCTACATCACTGCATAAGCTCTGCCTCTTGTCAGATCAGCGGCACCATTATATTCTCATAGGAGTGTCAACCCTACTGTAAACTGTGCACACAAGAGATCTAGATCGATCTCCTTGTGAGAATCTAATGCCTGATGATCTAAGGTGAAGCTGAGGCAGTAATGCTAGTGCTGGGGAGCAGCTGCAAATACAGATTATCACTAGCAGACAAGTTTGAGTACACAATAAATGTAATGAGCTTGAATCATCCCCAAACCATCACCCCTCTCCCCACTCTGGTCTGTGGAAAATTGTCTTCATGAAACTGGTGCCAAAAAAGGCTGGGGACTGCTGCTTTAAAATGGTAAGGTTTTTGGTATGTGAATTATATCTCAATAAAGCAGTTATTTTAAAAAATGATAACTGACTACTGAATCAAAAACTAGAAAAATGCAGTGTGGAATAAACATACATACAAATAACATAAGTAACTGTGATGCAACAATAGCACAAAGGCAAGAAGGGATAAATGGAAGTATACTATTATAATATTAAAATACACTACACTTAATTTACATGAAGAGGTATATCACTTAAAATTAGACTATGATAAGCAAAAAAAAAAAAAAAAAAGGAAGTACCTTACATATAGTGCACATTTCACACATTTACTATGTGAAGATTTATGGCTCTCTGGGCTTATTCTGATCAACCTTTAAGGCCCAATTGCACATATGCCTTTTTAATAATTTAATATAATTATAATAATTATATAATTATAATAATATAAATATATAGACATAAATATAAAACTTACTTACCAAAACTGAATAAATATGCAAACATCGGTAAACAGGGGAAAAATCAACAAGATCTTGAACGGTTAAGACCTGAAAAATAAAATTACTTTTTAAAAAAATGACAGGTCAAACTATTAGTCCACTATCAGATAATGTAAAGTTAAGATAAACAAGGCAATTCATGGACTTCATGTTACAACATTTATTCAATTCTCCCATAGAAAGCAGACAATATAAATACGAAACTTTTTAAAATTTGTTTTGGCATTTATTTGGTAGTTTATGTTTATTATCATTGTTAACCGTTTTAGATTATAAGGTAACAGAGGGTAAAGACTGTATATCTTTAACATGCTTGGTAGATTATCAGAAAATTGCTATGGGTAGCTAGGTATCTCATTATTTTGGGTAAAAGTGATAAATGGATTTATGGTTTGGCTATAGACAAAGCTCCTTCTCTCAGGCAGCTAAATTATATGATTTACCATTATTATATTAAATCAAAGACACCATTACTATTGTTTTATGGACCACTGGGAAAGAAAAAGACACAATCACTTGAAACTATGACACCATCAATTTTAAGATGTATCCTAAATTCTGAAATGTTATAATGTAAAAAATGTACCCTATAATTAATGAAATATAGTAGTACTATAAAATTTCTCAAACTTGAAAAATACGTAACCCATTTTTAAAGGAACACATTTCTACTCTCATGAATCCCCAGAATGAACTTAAATATTTTTATTATAATATTACTTATAAAGTTAAATAACAGAAATAAAATATAGTACAGTGTAATAGTAAAATAGATCTGAGAGAACAGGGAAACAACCAAGTTACTCTAAAAATACGGATTAGGGAGTAAGGCATGATGGTAATGCTCCCAGCAGTTAAAGATATATTAATACAAAATAGGTTGGGGAAAATTGAAGTAAGAAGACTAGATGGTCTATTTTCAACATTCTGAACTTCTAGGGAGAAGAGAATAGAGATCCTCTGAATACTAAGAAAAAACAAAAAAGTAGATTTTAAAAACATTTATTTCATTTCAAGGGACTATCAGGATCCACTAATTCTACATTAGGAAGACATTTAACTGTTTAAGGCTGTTCATTTGTCTGTATTCAGTACAACAGTAGACATCTGCTATATATGCATATATATATATATTCCACATATATATATGTACATGCATGCATTTATATGTATAGGCTCATCCCTAGACGTACAGCAGAAATGTACCAGTAAACACTCAATTGTTCCCCCATCCACAGAGACGGCCATGGGCACATTTTCACATGGTTCAATTAAAAGTTCTTACTGTGCCCCAATTAGGTCCTTTGAAAAAGAATTTAAAATGTCTTTGGCAAGGCAAAACTTATAAGTAATTGGCAATAACTAGGCTCCCTATGATAACTAAATTCAAAAGGAATTCAAAAAAAAGATAAAAGATAGGCTCAATAGAACACTTTGTGGGGAGAATAAAAAAACAATACGATAAGGGAATGACTTCGGATATAGAGGAGGAAAGAAAGTAAATATTTAAGGATAATTTCAAGGTTTCTAGACTTATTAGAACTTTTTTAAAAAATAAACTTTAATCATATTACAATTATTTTGCAATATCTCAGGACCAATTGAAAAAAAAATGTAGGCTATCCAGAATTAGGCCATATGGCAAGGTTATTACATTATGAAATAATTTTGCTGCAGATAATTCAAATATAAATGATCACTACAAAAAAATCATTAGATTCACACTTTTACTGCTAATTAGGACAGAATATCCAGGTTTCACTATGCATGGTTTACAAATATAATCTAACATATCCTGTTTATCTGTCAATTATGTAGTCTAATATTTCAGATGACTCCATTGCCCTATTAGCTCATTACAATTTAGATGACACTGTCAACTTGAAATAAAAATACATAAAGACAAATCTCTAGGCAAAAGTATTTACTTGGTATAAACAAACAGGATTGCAATCCAGGAATTATGCACAGATGAGAGTAGCCTCTGGCATGTTCAGAAAACAAAGGAAGGTTAAGGTGTTATTGGGGACAGAGGAAGTTATGCAAATTATTTTGAAAGAAAGTTCATTCATTAGTGTCAGTGTTGCTAGGTAAGATTTATAATCTTGGAGTTATGGCTAGGTTTTCGCAGTTATGGATTGGCCTCATGAGACAGTTTTGAAAGGCAAGTGTTCATGTATAAATGGCTAGTTGTCCTTGTGCCGCTGTCTTTGTGTGACTCATGTAGTAGACTGCAGTTTGGAAAAATTTATTTTGATAGATCCTGTTATTAGGGAAACTGTGCATGAGAGCCCTACCTTCATGGCTTTTTAGTGCTTTATTTTGTCACAGTTTGACACAAGTGATACCATTTTGTTTCTGACGACTTTCAGAACAAAAATTCAATTTGCACATGGGAAGACTCAGAGTCACAGAGGTACATTATAATCTAAAAGAAAAAAAATTATCCAATAATAGATAAAGAAAGAAACCCCATCACCTCCTCTTCATTTTCATCCTCTTCCTCAAGTGCCTGTTTCAATACAACTTCATTCCTTTCTTCTGGAATTCTATCATGATTTATATACCTATTCTTCCCAAATTTCACATTATTTTGCTTCTGCAGGGAAACACTGAAGGTTTTCTGATGCTGTGCCTATTTTGGAGAGAAGAAAATTCAGATTATTTCAAAACTGAGTATGGTCAAAATTGGTTCAAAAAATATCATGGTTAGGAATTTTAAATATTTTATTTTTTATTTCAAAATATTATGGGAGTACAAATGTTTTTGTTACATGGCTTGAGTCAGGGTTATAAATGTGCCCATCATCCAAACAGTGTTCAAAAACTTTAATTAAATTATAATCATTTTTAAAATTTTTTATTATTGAAAATTTCAAATATAAACAAAGAAAACAGATTAATATCATGAACTCCCATGTACGCATCACTTATCCTCAACAACTAATATTTTCATATTCTTGTTTCAGCTATACATTTAATCATTCACTCCATATATACCCCAATTATTTTTTATAGTTTTCTTTGAAGATGAATATATATTGAAATATACAAATCTTAACTTTACAATTTTGACAAATACACTTTTATCATGGTATAGAACATTTCTATATCCCCCAAAGTCCCTTCATGTCCCTTCCCAGGCAATCTCCCCACCCAGAGGCAACCATTGTTCTGATTTTTTTCATCTTAGTTTTGCCGTTAGAATGGCATAAAAATGGAATCACACAGTTTTGTGCCTTTTTGTGTTCAATTTCTGTGGCTCAATGTATCTGTGAGACTCATATATGTTGTTGCATTATCAGTAATTCATTCCTTTTTATTGCTAAGTAGTACTACACTGTATGAATATACCACAATTTGTGCATCCATTCGTCTTTTTATACCCATTTAGGTTGTTTCGAGTTTGGGGCTGTGAACAAAACTGTTATGAACTTCATGAGGACATGTTTTCATTTCTCACTAATAAATACCTAGGAGTAGAACTGCTGACTCAAAAGGTAGGTATATTAACTCTTCCCATTGTTTGTCTTTTATTATTGAACTGTAGGGGTTTTTCATTGGAAGTTAATGTATGGCTGGTGGTAGGCACCTCCTCCCCTCCCTAAAGAGGAGAGACCCACAAAGGTGACTGTTAGGCCCAGCTAAGTTAAAGGGTAACCACACCCAGATGCCCACCCTGATAAGAAAGTTTCGATTCCCGGATTCCAAAAATACCACCAACCCCTTCTAATCCTCAATAACCTCCAAAGGTCACTGTGGAAAATCCCCAATTATTCCCGCCAAAAGCCCGGGCCCGCCTCAAATAGCATAAAAGCCCTCACCCCTTTCAAAGGGGCGCGACTTCTCGGGCCCCATTCCTCAGGACCTGTGAACCTCGCCCGGGAGCGCTCAATAAAGCCACGTTGTTTGGCCCTACTCTGTCTCTCACCTTCTTTCTGCCACCGCCAACTTTACAGTTAATACTCTTAATTTGTTTTATTTTATTTATTTTTTTTTTGAGACAGAGCCTCGCTCTGTTGCCCTGGCTAGAGTGCCGTGGTGTCAGCCTGGCTCACAGCAACTTCAGACTCCTGGGCTCAAGTGATCCTCCTGCCTCAGCCTCCCGAGTAGCTGGGACTACAGGCATGCGCCACCATGCCCGGGTATTTTTTCTACATATTTTTAGTTGGCCAATTAATTTCTTTCTATTTTTAGTAGAGACATGGTCTCGCTCTTGCTCAGCCTGGTCTTGAACTCCTGACCTTGAGCGATCCACCCGTCTCAGCCTCCCAGAGTGCTAGGATTATAGGCGTGAGCCACCACGCCCGGCCTTTGTTTTAAAAAGAGAAAAATTTAGAACCTTAGCATAAAAGGGCTCTCACTTGCCTCTGTGGCTGCCACTTTTTAGCTAATTTTATATAAGATTTGGCTGTCAATAGTAAAGGGTAACATAACACAATATATATGGAGAAGATCACTGAGAGTTCAACAGTAACTAAAGAATTCAAGTTAGACAGTATTCACTTAAATAAGGAAAACTCTAAACCCAAAGAAAACACTGACAAAATCCATTCAAAACGAGAACCAGGAAAAGATAAGAAAAAGATAAAGCTAAACAAAAACAAGCATTTTATTTAAGTTGAAGAAGTAAACCTTGGATATACTCTATATCCTATATTATTAAATGATATTAACATTTTCTTTTTAAATCTCACCTGTTTCATTGCTGTTTCACCTATTTTGTCAGAATGTTTTCGAATGCTTTCCAAAAAGTCTTTGAGATCAGACATGGAGATTTCTTTAATATCCTCACGGAGTTTAGGAAGATTTTCTATCATTAGCTGACAAAACCGGTATTGACTAACCCGAGGAAAGTATACATTCTCTAATTGTTCCATAGTTTTTAAAGCAGAATAATACCTGCAAGAAGTTAAAAAGAAAACTCTATAAAAAGTACTTAGCACATTAATTTTATAAGTCCAAATATTAATAATTAATCAGTCTAACACTCCCATCAAAAAGGACATAGTTATAGTTAAAATAAGTACAACTAACATTTATTTCTATTTACTAAGCAGAAACTATAGACCACATGAACAAGCTGCAGGGTGAAAATACATGCCATATACTAACATGAAACTTCTTTCTTTTATTTCATCTAAATCTATAACATCAAGAGCATTATCATAGTCATCACAATACCTTAAATGAATATAATAGTTTCAAATTTCTAAATTATAACATTTAGTTATTTGATACGTGATTTCAAACTATTTCTCCCATGATAATATCCATCTATACACTGTCACCATCCATAACACAGATTTAATTCTAATTAAAGTAAAATTTGTTTAACTTTTTTGGAAAATTTTATACTACTATTTAAGGTAATTACAAATACTGAAGTGTCACAAAAACAAGGTGAAAACTACTGGTAGAGTGATTTTTCAATTCAACAAATATTTACCAAATGCCTACTATTTATAAGGCACTGTGTAATACGCTGGGTATGCAGCAATTAGTAAAGTATAGCCTTTGTCCTAGAGAAATTGACACATACTTTCATATATATAATTTAATTTTCTTTAGACTTCTATGAGGTACACCTCTATGGAAGATATTACTATTAACCTTGTATAGGTGAGAAAACTGAAATATAGAGAAAGTATACAATTTGACAAAAATACCATAATTAACTGGTAGGAAGACTGAGACTTTCCAAAACCGTCAGTTTATGATAATAATAATAATCACCACCAAAATCCACTCGAAAGTTAGGTAGAAGACTTTTAAAAATTAATCAAGTAGTATTCTATACTTTCCTATTGAATTGGATGATATTAAAAATGGAAAAGCACTAATAAACAAAAAAAGCAAAACAAAAGTAAGTTGAAAAGGCAGTATGTTCAAAAGGTATTTAAAAATCCTTATTGGTTTTCTAGCATAATTCTCAAAGACAAAATACATTTTGTTAAGTTGTCACAAAATATTTCCACTAATTAAGAAATTATAGACCATCTAAGTTTTATCTCAGTTATTTAAAAATTATTGGAATTTTTATAATATAAACAAAATATAAATTTGGTCAGAAATTAAGATATTTAGGTGATGGTATGGGTGGTAGAGATCTTATTACAATGATTTTGATAATGTGTAAGATATTAAAGATTTAGATGAAGTAAAATAATTATACCTTTTCAGAGTAACCTATATCATTTTAGATGCAATAGATCAGCCAATAGCCTAACTGCACATTTTATCCTGGACTATTCCTGATTTGATTTGAACTGGTTATATCCCAAAAGTATTCTCTCTACAACAGGTATGATTTCTGAAATTCATAATAATGTCAATAATGTATTTGAAATCCTAAGTGATGTATGCTAAATGAAAAGTATTATCAACAGTTTTTGCAACATACCACAGACATAGTCAACTGACTTCATAGCACAACTGTGCCATGCCTCGTGCTTCTCATCTCCTACCTTGCACCCTGGTGCTTCCATGAGATATCATGAGAGGCATGAGACACCATAAGACCTACCTAGCACCCATAAATGCACAGCCAAGAAATGTGGAGAGTAAATGTCAGTGGGTTGAACTCTTAACCAATGAGAAAAGAAAACAAGAAGATAAATTCTCCTTTTCACATCCTGGATGGAATGTCCTGACTTACAATAACTTATACAAGGTGTTCAAAATTGATCAACATCCAGCAATGGCTAACTCAATAACTCACCCCTATGTTTGCTCCCCCAAATGCCCTGTCTCATTTCCCTTTCCCTCAAACTACAGTTAGGGGAGCTTCCCTAGGATTATATTCCCTAAAAAAGTAGTGAAACACAAGATTATACCACAGGTTCTGCTTTCCGGAAAATCCAGGCTAAGATACACAAAAAGTTTACACTCTTAAGCAGAGAGAAGAAGTTAGAAACAACCCTGGACCATTTCTAACATTTAGCCACAAATCTCCTAAGCTTTATCGGTTTCTAAATGCTAGGAAAATCTGCGTCATAATATTAATAAATTACCTTTCTCTTTAGGTGCACATGATAGTGTTTTTAAAAAATTACAACAGTAATCCCCATAACTATTGGAAAAATATAAAAACTATAAGGGGAAAATAAAAAGCACCTATGATCTGATACTATCATGAAGTAATTATTTCATCAACATTGGCCACGTTTCCATCCCGTCATATGTCTCCATTTCCAGTGCTGTAAAGTCATATCCTACTTAACAATATATAATAGAATTTACCTTATAAATAAAATTATTTAAAAACAAATCATTACCCTATTTGTAAGACTGCTATCTTAATGTCATAATGTCCTTATTATTGGAATTTTAAGTCTCTGGTTTTTTACTTATTATAAATAATAGTGGAATAAATTCCTCTCTATGTTAAACCTCTGCCAAGATGTCTTTTTGACAAATGAACTGTGATAAGACCATGGCACTCTAGCCAGGATGACAGAGTGAGACTCTCTGTCTCAAAAAGAAAAAAAAAATTACAAAATAATGAATTTAAAATCAATCATAATAATAATACCATTAAATGTAAACAGTCTAAAAACTCCCACATAAAAAGCAGAGATTGCCCACTAGATTTAAAACAAAAATAGCACCAAACTATATGCTATTGACAAGACAAACACTTGAAATATAAAGATAGACATGTTGAAAGTAAAAGGGTATCACAGATATATTATGCAAATAAGTGTGTAGGAATAACTATAGTTATACATTATACATTAATATCAGGCAAAGTCGATTTCAGAACACAGAATACATTGCCAAAGGCAAAGAGGGACATTTCATAAGGATAAATGGCTAATTAAGGATATTGAAAAATCATAAATGTGTATACATCTAATAACAGTGCTTTGAAATATATAAAATAAAATGGAAAGAACTAAAGAGAATATAGGCAAACTCACAATAATAGTTTAAAATTTAACACCCACCTATAACTGGTAGAACTGGCAGACTAAAAAAGCTTTAATGATATAGAAAATTTGAATTAAATTAACAACTAATATGACCTAATTGATATTTCTAGAACATAAAGTATAATTGCAAAATATACTGTCTCCTCAAATGTACATGAAATACTGACCAAGACAGATTGTATGCTAAGCTTAAACAAGTCTCAATAAATGTCAAAGAATTGAAATCAGACATAGTATGCTCACTGGCTCAACAGTATTAAACTAGAAATCAATGATAAAGATTATAATATATTTAGAAAATCCCCTAAATATTTGGAAATTAAACAACACACTTGTAAATAACCTAAAAGTTAAAAAACATTCACAAGAAAAACTATATGATATTTTACACTAAAAGATAATACATCAAAGATTGTAGAATACAACTAAATCAGTGCTTGGAATGAAATTTATATCTTTAAGTGCTTATAACAGAAAAGGAAGAAAGGCCTAAAAATCAGTGTTCTCAACTTCCACTTGGTGAAGATAGAAAAAGAAGAACAAATTAAATCTCAAGTATAAGAATGGAAATAATGAAAATAAAAGTGGAAATCTAAGGCCGGGCACGGTGGCTCATGCCTGTAATCCCAGCATTCTGGGAGGCTGAGGCGGGCGGATCCTTTGAATTCAGGAGTTCGAGATCAGCCTGAGCAAGAGCGAGACCCTGTCTCTACCAAATATAGAAAGAAATTAATTGGTCAACTAAAAAAAAAAAAAAAAGATAATGTAGTCGAAGACCTTGAAAAACACAAGATACACAAACTGACTCTAGAAGAAATAGAGAGTCTCAAAAGCTCAGTATCTATTAAGGCAATGGAATTCATATCAAAATTCTGCCCCTGTGCCTTTGTTAAGGAGAACAGAGCACTCTGATTATTTAAAACTGGCTACCTTGTTTTACCTCTTGAGGGGTTTTTCTCCAATCTTCACCGTGAGAACCTGGTGGGGCTCCTGAACGTAAAAACTCACAATAGTGTGGGAGCCTTCCTAACGTGGGCTAAGGTTGGGCCCCTAGGAGTTAAGCTAATATATGCTTAATAACCTTTTAAACGTGTTCCTATCAGACTCGAGCAGTAGCTTCTGTTCCTAGTAAACTGTGATACTCTGTCTTTGCCTGTCTCTCCAGTTTCTGGGCAGCAGTTTGACCTGTGACCTCAGTTCTCTGATGGATCTAAGGAAGGTTAGTTTGTTCAGTTTGTTTGTTCTTTTCTTTTTTTGTGAGGACAGCAGTGATGACTTTCAAGTTCTTTACATATCAGATTGGAAACTGGAAGTTCCTTATTTTTAGTCTTTTTTTTTGGTCTTTTATTATTAATTTACAGAAGTTCTTTACAAATTATGATTATGAGTCCTTTCAGTAAACATACTACAGATGTTTTATCCTAGTCTGTGACTTGCCTGTTAATTTTCTTAAAGATGTCTTTTGATGAATAGAAATGTTTAGCTTTAAAGTCCAATTTATCAATTTTTTTATGATAGGTTTTTGTGACTCATCTAAAAACTACCTTTGCTTACCCAAGGGTTGTGAAACTATCATCCTACATTTTCTCCCAAGAAGCTATATGATTCTAAGTGGAAAAAAAAATAAGACCCAACTATATGTTGTCTAAAAGAAAATTTAAACATAAAGACATAGAGAGATTAAAAGTAAAGGGACAGAGAAACATACACCACTCTAACACTAATCAAAAGAAAGCTAGAAAAGCTGTACCAATTTCAGAGAAAGCAGACTATAAAGCAAGGAAAATTATCAGGGATAAAGAGGAGTGTTACATAATGATAAAATGGACAAATCTCTAAGAAGACATGCATATGTGACTACCAACAGAGCACCAAAATATGTGAGGCAAAAACTTACAGAACTGCAAAGAGAAACAGACAAATGTACTATTATAGTTGCAGACTTGAGCACCCCTCTAACAGTAATAAGTAATTGACAGATCCAGCAGGAAGAAATACAATAAAGAGATAGTTGAACTAAACAAGTATCATCAATCAACTGGACTTCATCCAACAACTATACAATATACATTCTTTTCAAGCTCACGTGGAAAATCAAGACAGATAACATTCTGGGCCACAAAACATGCCTTAACAAATTTTAAAAAAATAAAAATCATACAAGACTAATATCACACTTAACAGTGAGAAACAAGATTCTTTCCCCCATGAGACTGGTAACAAGGCAAGGATGTCCCCTCTTACCATTCCTATTCAATATCATACTGGAAGTTGTAGCTAATACAATAAAACAAGAAAAGAAAATAAAAGGTATTCATATTGGGAGGAAAGAAATAAAAGTCTTTGTAGATGACGTGATTGTTTATGTAGAAAATCCGAAAAAAATCAACAAAAAAATTTCTGGAACTAATACCTGATTAGCAAGGTTGCAAGATAGGAAGTTAATATACAAAATCAAATGCTTTCCTATAAACTAGCAAGGAATAATTTAAATTTGAAATTAAAAACATAATACTATTTGCATTAGCACCAAAAAAATGAAATACTTAGGTATAAATTTAACAAAATATATATCAGAGCCATATGAGATAAACTACAAAACTCTGATGAAAGTAATTTTTAAAATTAAATAAATGGGAAGATATCCCATGTTAATGGATAGAAAGACTCAATATTATCAAGATTTCAGTTCTCTCCAACTTGATCTATAAATTCAACACAATCCCAAGCAAAAGACCCAGAATAGCCACACAATATTGAAGAACAAACTTGAAGGACTGACACCACCGAACTTCAAGACTTAATACTGTATAAAGCTATATAGTATTAAAGACAGTGTGGTAAAGGTAAAAGGATTGACAAATAGGTCAATGGAACAGAATAGAAACCACAGAAATATACCCACACAAATACAGTCAATTGATCTTTGACAAAAGAGCAAAAGAAATTCAATGCAAAAAGGGTAGTCTTTTCAACAAATGTTGCTGGAACTGGAAATCCATATGCAAAATGAATAAATAGATAAATCTAAAGACTGACCTTCACTTTTCACAAAAATTAACTGAAAATGTATCACAGAACTAACGTAAAACACAAAATTTTAAGACTCTAGAAAACAACATAGGAGAAAATCTAGGTGATCTTGAGCTTGGCAATGAGTTTTTAGAAACAGCACCAAAGCAAAATCTATGGGGAAAAAAAAAAGGTAAGTTGGACTTCATTACAATTAAAACTTTCTACTCTATAAAGACAGTTAAGAAAACGAAAAAACAAGCTATGGACTGGGAGAAAATATTTTCAAAACACTTACCTGATAAAAGACTTGTATCCGAAATATACAAAGAACACTTAAAACTTAACAATAAGAAAACAAACCACCAAATTTAAAAATGGGCAAAAGACCTAAACAGACACTTTGCCAAAGAAGATACACACGTGAGAAGATGCTCAACATCATATGTAATTAATGAATTATAAATTACAATGAGATACCATTATACATCTATAAGAATAGGCAAAATCCAAAACACCAATAACACCAAATCCTGGAAAGGGTATGGAGTAACAGGAACTCTCATTCAAGCTGGTGGGGGGTACAAAATAGTACAGACACTTTGGAAGACAGTTTGGCAGATTCTTACAAAGCCAAACATAGTCTTACCATATAATGCAGCAATCGTGTCCCCAGGTATTTACTTAAATTTATTGAAAATGTATATCTACAAAAACCTGCACACAAATGTTTACAGCAGCTTTATTCATAATTGCCAAAACCTGGAAGCAACCAAGCTGTCCTTGTGTAAGTGAATGGATAAACAGTGGCCCACCCATACAATGCAGTATTATTCAGTGATAAAAAGGAATATTAAACTTAAATGAATACTGCTAAGTGAAAGAAGCCAGTATGAACATGTCATATACTGTATGATTTCAACTATCTGACATTCTGGAAAAGGCAAAACTATAGAAATAGTAAAAAGTTCAGCAATTGGCATGGGCTTGTGAGATAAGGGATGGGGAAAAGAGATGGAGTACAGGGAATTTTTCAGGCAGTAAAACTATTCTGTATGATACTGTAATGCTGGACACATATTATGTATTTGTCAAAATCCACAGAACTGTACAACACAGAGTGAACCCTAGTGTAAACTATGAACTTAGGTTAATAATAGTGTGTCAAATTGTTCATTAATTGTAGTAAATGTACTGCCCAATGCAAGATGTTAATAACGGAAATTACGCATGCAAGGAAGAAGAGAGTATATGGGAACTCTCTGTACTTTCATTTCAATACTTCTGTAAACCCAAAACTGTTCTAAAAAACTCTTAATTAAAAAATATAAGCAAGAGATTTGAACAGACACTTTACAAAAGAAAATGCACCAATGGCTAAATAACAAATGAAAAGGCACTCAGCATCAGCCATCAGCAAAATGCAAATTGAACCACAGGGTAATATTTTACATTTACCAAAATGGCTCAACTAGAACACACTGACTAAATACCATATGTTGGCGAGGATGTGGAGCAAATAAAATTCTCATACATTACTAATGGAAGTGTTAATGGTACAACTAAAATAGTTAACTACTTTTTAAATTATATTTTTATGGTATTTTTTAACATTATATTTTAAATAGAAAACTACTTAATGGTTTCTTAGAAAGCATAGCATACATCTATGCTATAACCCAACAATTCCACTCATATATATATTTATTAAAGGGAAATATAAACATATGCCTATAAAAAGACTTGTACACTAATTTCATGGCAGTCTTATTCATAATACCCCCACACCTGAAACAACCCAAATATTCACCAGCTGGTGAACAGATAAATGAATTCTTAGAACTGAATACACTCAGCAATCAAGAATCAAACTCTGCAATAACAGACGAATTTCAAAAACATTATCTGGAGTGAAGACCACTTCATTTATATCAATTATAAAAACAAAATTAATCTATGGTGACAGAAATCAGAAAGTGGCTATTTCTGGAGCAGAAACAAGAAATTGTTTGGAAAGGGGAATGAGAGAACTTTGTGGTGCTAATGTAAGTGTTCTATATCTTGTTTTGGGTGGTAATCACTGCGAGGGAGTATGACAAAAATTCTCAAGTGGTAATAATATTCAACATCTTGATCTTCATGGTTACACAGGTGTGTTTGCTTTTTAAAATTCATGAAGTTGCAGACTGATGACTTGTGCATTTTTGTTTATGTTATACTAAAATAAAGTCACTTATGACGTGTGCATTTTCATTTATGTTCTACTAAAAAAGTCAACCTAAAATACTACTCAGCAAAAAAAATTAAAAATAAAAAACTGCACTATAAATAAAGAAAATATTTTACAATGCATATGACAGGAAAGGGGTCAATCTCCAAAACATACAAAGATTTTAAGCCTACACCAGAGTATTGAACACGAATAGTGAAACAACCAAGTTAAAGATTCAGCAGGAATCAGAGAAGTAAAACTCTAGTTCAAGATTCAAGATTTGAATATAAATCTAGATTTTAAAAACCATTGAAGTGATAGTAACTAATAAAAAAAAATGTAAACATTATGCAAGTCAAACCAAATACACCTGTGGGCCAGTAGGATTCTGTAGGTCACTAACTTGCAACCTTTGGTTGACCAGCAGAAATAATGTCTGTCCATGTTCACTACCTATCTCATTACCCCATACGAATACTTACGCTTAAAACAATGTGGCAGGACACCATAAATTCAAGAAAAGGGAAGTGACATTCTAAAAATCCAGTGAGATGGCAGACTGAATGCACACTTTCACCTTTACTTCTTCTTGAAACATCAATAAAACAACAGTGAAAGGGTTTTGTTTTTGTTTTTTTTTTTTTGAGACAGAGTCTCACTCTGTTGCCCGGGCTAGAGTGAGTGCTGTGGCTTCAGCCTAGCTCACAGCAACCTCAAACTCCTGGGCTCAAGCAATCCTTCTGCCTCAGCCTCCCAAGTAGCTGGGACCACAGGCATGTGCCACCATGCCCGGCTAATTTTTTCTATATGTTTTTAGTTGGCCTATTAATTTCTTTCTATTTATAGTAGAGACGAGGTCTCGCTCTTGCTCAGGCTGGTCTCGAACTCCTGACCTTGAGCAATCCACCCGCCTCGGCCTCCCAGAGTGCTAGGATTACAGGCGTGAGCCACCATGCCTGGCCCCATAAAACACTTTCTTTCATGGGTGCACTAATGGTTCCACCAGCAGAAGCAATAATGGCGGGCTTTTTCCAAATAGCAGAAAAAAAAACGATGACTTAAAAAATAATTTTGTTTTCCTCAGATTCATAAGTTTCTTCAATACGCTTAAGCTTTTAGGCCTGTCTATATGGACTCCAAAATATAATATTACATATTTAGCTATTATTATAACATTTTAAGAAAGAAAGAAATTAAAGGTTAATTCTTTATAGGATCATGTATTTTTTTAATTTTTAAATTTTATAGTAAAAATACTTAATATAAAATTTACCATCTTAACCAGGTTTAAGGGTACAGTGCAGTAATGATAAGTATATTCACATTGTTTTGCAACAGATCTCCAGAACATTTTTATCTTGCAAAACTGAAACTCTATACCCGTTAAACAACAACTCCCTATTTACCTCTTCCCTCACCATTGGTAACCACTATTACACTTTTTGTTCTGTGAATTTCACTACTTTAGATATGAGTGGAATCTATAATATTTGTCTTTCTGTGACTAGTTTATTTCACTTAGTATAATGTCCTCAAGGTGTATCTATGTTGTAGCATGTGCCAAGATTTCCTTCCTTTTTAAGGATGAATACTATTCCATTGTATGTATAGACCACATTTTGTTTATCTATTCATCTGTCGATAGACATTTTGGTTGCTTCCACCTCTTGGCTCTTGTGAATAACACGGGTGTGCAAATATCTCTCCAAGATTCTGATCCTGTTTTCAGTTCTTTTAGATATATATACCCAGCAGTGGGATCACTGCATCATATGATAGTTATTTTTTTAATTTTTTGAGTAACCATCATACTGTTTTTCATAGAGGTCACACCATTTTACAATCCCACCAACAGTGCACAGGGTTCCAATTTCTCCACATCCTCACCGACACTCATTATTTTCTTTTCTTTTCTTTTCTTTCTTTTTTTTTTTTTTTTTTGATATTTAGCTACCCTAATAGGTATGAAGTAATATCTCATTGTGGTTTTGATTTTCATTTCTCTGATGATTAGTGATGTTGAACATCTTTTCATATGCTTTTTGGCCATTTGTTTATCATCTTTGGTGAAAGGTCTATTCAAATCCTTTGGCAATTTTATATTGGGTTATTTGATTTTTTGTTATTGAGTTCTGTTTTGTTTTGTATTCAAGTTTAAAAAAATAAGTATTAAAGATCAACTCCTCCAGTGCCTTACTTTCATAAATGAGTAAAATAAATTCCACAGTAAGTCATGCAGCTAGGAAAGCTGCCACCAGATTCAGTGTTCTTTCACCTGCCTTTTGTTAATTTTAAGAATTCTCTTTCCTAGTCACATGCACAAAACACACATTAACTATTTCTAGTGGTGATTACTTCATGAAAAAGAACATGAAATATAACTAAAAATTAATTTTGTAGAAAGCATGATATCCTCGAATTCCCTAGATGTGATTTGAAAATAACAGGCAAGCCTAAGAAAGTGCACTGGCCTGTGTGTTTTAGCCAATCAACAAACATCTACTGATCATCTTTTAAATGTCCAAGTAAATTCTGGATACCGAGCCGACAGGTATATATCATAATCCTTAACTCAGAGGCTCTGCTTATAACCAGCTGGATGACCTTGAATGCCAGTCCTCTGTTTCCTTATCTATAAAATAATGGACAGAGCTGTGTGTACACGTGCCTATAGTCCCAGCCACTAGGGAGGCTGAGATGGGAGGATCGCTTGAGCCCAGGAGTTCAAGACCAGCCTGGGCAACATAGTGAGAACCTGCCTCTAAAAAAATAAAAATAAAATAAAACGATTGACAAAAAAAATCTGAAGTCCTTTCTAACTATAAAAAAATGATAATTAATTAAGATTTGTTATATGATAATTAGGATTTGCCACTTTAGATGTGGCAGATTCAGCAATAAAGCAGATTACACATTCATACATAATTGAAAGTATCATTACTATCTATTTAACACATCCTTCTACACTTTTTATTTTTCTATACTATTTCACCCAGATGGTCTAAATTATCATGTATTTAAGCAACTACCTTTCTTTTGTAATGTTTAAAATTCTCTCATTTGTCTACCAATGTCATCATACTATCAATTTTCTTACAGTTGTTCAATTTGTTATACCTCAATAAAAATTAACCACATTTTAACAAAATTAAGTGGGGAAATTAATATGCACATTATTTGGGGAAATCTAATAAAAAATTTCTATGAATTATAATCTGTTTTAAGTTTTGGTCTCTTGAAGTAAAAAAATCATAGTGATATTTTCCAAGATCAGAATAGAGAAATGATTCATTTGCTAATACTCCTTTCCACACAGACATTATTTTGATTTAGGACACAAAGAACAATAATGTTAATTTCAAACCCTATTTAATAAGCTCAAAAATTGGTTTAAAAATTATTTCTATTAAGAAAGGAAGGTAGAAAAATCTAAAAGACATTTATTTTATCAGTATTCTTTCATTTAACAGAAGTATTTTTAAAAATCAACTTAAGTGAATTCTGTGCTAAATAAAGCTTTTCTATTTACTTGGGCAGTGGCTGCCTGTTGAGCAATCACTGGTTCACTTATTTACCAATAGACCAGTTTCTACCACAGAACTGAAAATTGGATTTTATTAATATTTTGGTTTACATGCAACTGCATACTGTTAAAAGAAAGGCAATAGAATGAATCTTGAAACACAGTAATAGAAACCAGATTCAAATAAACATTTTTAAATTCTAAGAAATGAAATGGTGTTATTTTACTTCTTAATTTCTTGACAACTGAAAACATTCAACTTAGTCCCAAGAATCATTTCTATTTCAAATCCTGAGCAATATTTAGTTAAAGTTTTGTTACAGTGAAGAGGGAATAATCATTAGCATAGAAAAACAAGAGTAAGAAAAAATGAAGAAGAGGATGTATATTCAGGAAAAGGTGCTTAAATGTGAAGCTTTTTACATAATATTAACAAAGCTGAGGAAGTGCTTTCCACAGGACAATTGAGATCACGAAGTCAAAACCTAGACGATACAAATCAAAACACAGTGGGCTACCGTGAGAGCCAATGTCTGCTTCATGTAAAAGCCCTGCAATTATAACTGACAGTAAGATGGACAGATCTGCTGATTGTGTGATATTGTACAAGAAACAATAGTAATAAAACAGAAATCTGAGCGGATGTGCTGATTTATTCAATCTTCTCATATGTCCAAAATAATCTTTCCTAAATAGCACAAAAGACAAAGCTAAAAGAAATATTTCTGAAATGTAATTTAAAAAATATTCCCCCAAAATATGGAAGCAGCACAAAATCAAGAGGTTCAACAGCATTTAATTAACTCAGCTGGAGAACACTATTGTCTACAATGTTCAGTTTTAGCATCCTTCCCACAGAGTGGAAAGACATCTCAAGCTGAAATTCTCCAGACTGGCCACTGAAGGACACGTGTGGGAGCCATTAGCACAGAAACACTGAGGCTGCTCCAGCTCAGGGGCAGGGTGGCAAACACATCACCGCAGAACAGACAACTGGTCGCCACGCTCCTGCAAGCCAGGAACCTCCAGTGCCCTACCTTTTTAATCTTCTTGATGTCTGGATCCTCATCTTCTTGATTGCTTTGGTAAGGTCGCATTCGTTCTTTGGTTTTATTAAGAGCGATAATCTAGAACACAAATTGGTCCATTTCATGATTTGGGAAATACTGGATTATAGCCGTAACACACAGGAAGTTCTGTCTACAAAGGTGGCCCACTGAGATCTTCAGGAAACGTCGACTTTTTATGCACCCTCTCTTCCTTTAGTGCTGAGGCGAGGGAAATGTGCGCTTTCCCCCAAGCCTGGTGTTACTAACAGAAGAGCTTGTGAGAAGTTACTGTGGAGAGTGGGTGCTGGGATCTGGGTTAGCAGGAATGTGAGCCCAAAACTGGCAGCCCTGACTGCCACTGTGGCCAGGCCAAGGCCTCCTCAGGACATGGCGACCACCTGCCTGAAGGTGGCTGTCCATAATGCCCGTGGTCTCCAAAGGCAGTGACACTCAGCTCAAAGCTCTTGCTTTCCATCATTGACCTGTGGCCTTCCAAGTGCACATGGTACAGCAAACTCACAGATCTCCCTGGGAACATGGTAACTGCAAAAGGGACTTCAGAGACCGGGAGTTGGTCCAGGCCAGCCAAGAAACTACCTGGGATCTTACATCTACAGCTCAGTTCTATCACCTGTCAGGGGCAATTCAAGACCAGGTGGCCCCTCATCTACACATTGCAATAAAATTCACTAGACTACTGCTCAACTGCAGGCTCTGACAAGCATAAGAACCTATACAGATTCACTAACAAGCAAACACTTAAAAAGTTAAGAGATCATAATTGCTCTCTCTGACCTGTGTTTATATTTTGCCCCCAACACCAAATAAATACACCCCTCTGCCATTTTCTAGCAGGGAAGTGAGACAATAAAAGGAGTAGGAAATAAATTATGGTTCCTGTCAAGCAACCACACAAGACATACCTGCTCCTGACAGTTTTTAGCTGCAGTCTCTATTCAGACTAAAACAGAACGTAGTGAAGACAGATAAACAGACATAAATAAACATGGAGGAGCATTGCTTGGTACGAGTTTCTTTCATGGAATAAATACCAACCTCTTTTGCTTAGCAGACAAGCATCTGCTCTAGCTTACAGTGGCAAAGAAAGAACACAATAATTTGTTTTAAATTACAGCGCCTGATATAGTCTTTTAAAATGCAGGTTTGTTAAGTTTTCTGTTGTTGTTTTCATCGTATCAGATATCAGGGTCAAATCGGGAAATTAATGACTCTAATGATATGCTGAACACAGTCTGCAGCTTGTCTTCCCCAGAGAAGCTGCCACGTTCCAGCCGGAATCAGCTCGTACCCAGGCTCTGTGCACGGGAGCTGATGTCCACAGTGAACAGGAGGTGAAAACCCCACACAGGACTCACAGGCTGTGTCTGAGAGGAAGGTGTGAAGAAACGAAAAGGAATATATTGTCTGATGACAGAGACAACCAAGTTGCCAAGGCTGAGGAGCCTGAACTGTTCCTGCCAGTGAGGATACGATTAGTAGTAGGTTTCATTCTGTCTGTCCTATTCCCTTTTTTGACTCTAAGAAGATACTAACACAACTCTGGCCAGAAAAAAAATCTCATTCCTACATTCCTCTTCCAGTCCTCGGTTATTGCTCACTTCCCATGAGAAATGGCAGCGCAGCAGGAAAGGTAAACTCAGGATTCTCTTATAGAGACCAAGGCCTGGGAGACGGGGAGGACCCAGCCACACTACCGTAGTTGTGGACTCCACGACAACCTTCTGCTGTCCCTTGGCGTCAACCTGACCATCTGGGGGTCAGGGCCTGAGAAGTTCACACTCGGTTGGGGGTGGGGGAGAGGGCAGGCAAGAATTCCAACTTCAGGAAAAAATGCACCATAGCAAATGTCTTAGAGTTTAATTCAAACATTCTTTTCAAAATTCTGGAGGGGAGAAGCTTGGACTCCTTCAATCTAAAAAAAGTTAAAGTACTTCTGAATTCATCACTTCCGGTCTTTCATTAGTTGTCATTTGGGATTTTAACTGAATCTATGACAAACTCATAATTATCATTGCTATAAGAATCCATGCAAAAACAGTTAAATGTTATAGTCAATTCTTGAATTTCTGATCCAATGAAGGACACCAGGAGCACAAATAACCAAAAAAAAAAAAAAAAAAACACAAACAAACAAACAAAAAAACCCACATTATCCTGCTACGTTACTATAGCACATTCACCTAATCCTAATGCAGACATTAGACTCATGTCCAGGTCCATAGCCCAACCAGGTAGGTGTTGATGACAAGGAACTTGGCCTGGGATTAGAATTTGCACTGAACAGGCCTGAGGCAATCATGAGATGACAGTGAACGAGAAACAGTGAGAAGGAATCTATCGACTGGGAAATACCTCTGATTTAAGCCTTTCGATTTCTGTGTCTTGATCTTCAAGTTGATGTCGGAGTTGGTTAGCTGCAATTTTTTCTGTCTCTACGATCTGAACTAGATGAATGTACTTCTGCATTAACACTTCCCTCTCAATCAAAATGTCTGCATAACTTGAGAGAAAATGACACAGTTAGTCATTGAGATACTGTGCTACTATAGCTCCATATAGAACAGCATACACTACATTTTTTTTAAAGCCATAAACATAAACTTAGTTTGTTTGGACATCTCTACAGAAAGATTAACTTTCAGCTTACATTTGATATCCTTAAATGATATAGAATTTGAACCATTATCATATTGCATATCCTTTACTAAAAGTTCATTTAGTGGCGACTGCCACCCACAATTTTGTCATATAAGTCAGAAAAGTGCAAGGGAAGTCTTAATTGTTTTAAAAAGAAAGTAAAGTAAAGTTCCTTTAACAAAGAAACTGAGGCCTTTTGAATTGATGACATATAGTTTCCAGGGATAATATTCAAAATATTTCACTGAATAAGGTATCAGTCAATCAAAATGACCGGCCACCAAGCAGAATGAATTCAGTGACCATTAGAGCAGGCACTGGCTGGAAATAACTGTCATGACTGCACTAGTGACCATCAGCCCTGTTTGGCTCTCTTTAGGATTGCAAGACCATTGATTCCTCTATTTCCAAAGCCAACAGAAGCAAAAACTCTATTCTAGAAATAAGTTTAGAGTCTTTGGACCCTAACTCCAGCAGCCTAGATGTATGCATTTTTTTTTTTTTGGCCAAGTATGGTAAAGACAAAACTCGCTCTTAAGTTTTTACTGATTATGTAATTCTATGGCATCTGGAATTTTGCCTCCAGATCCTCTTGCACTATTACTCAGGTGGTAAAATGCACATTGCTACAGTCATATCATCTTTCCCAAATGGTATAATAGTAGTAATAATTAATAATAGTTACTATTTATTGAGTGCATGGGATGTACCATACATTATCTCATCTCATCATCCCGCCAACCTCAGAACTCAGGATTTGTAATCCCACTTGCATGGAGAAAGAATTTGATCCTCACAGAGGCGAAGTTCTGATCTCAGATCACACAGCTAGTAGGTGGCAGACTGGGATTCGAATTAAGGTCTGTCTGACCCTAAGCCCACGTTCTTAAACCACAAGTTAAGTCATCTCTCTGATGAGAAATAGCAGCATACAAGAATGCTGTAGCAGAGATGTTTTAAGACAGCTGTCTGATCTTCTAGCTTACCTCCTCTTTGGGAACTTGGGCCATGGCAGTCATGTTTACACCACAAAACCTGCCCTCATGACCACATTAAACCAGACTAAAAAAAGATAACTGGCCCAAGCTAAACCAAATAGATTCTTTCCCTCGGAATCTGGGACTGTGTTTCTGCCCTGTTTGCTTGAACTGCAACAGCATGAACTTGAAAATTTAGGTTGCTGTTGTTGGGCAGCCACGTTTGGCCACATCTACACCAAAACAGTCAAAGTGAGTCTGCTCAGAGAGAAAAGAATAAGCAGATGTTCAGAAAAGCAGAGACAGGAGAGACAGAAAGTCTGAGACAGGAAGATAAAGGCCACCTGGGTTCCTGTAAGCTTTCTACTTCCTGGTTCTAGACTGTCATGACATCTGAATACAATTTTACCCTCAGGTCCAGTGAGATACTGCAGTTTCCTTCCAATAAATTCTCTTTCTAACCTAAATTAGTTTGACACAGGTTCTGTTACTCAGAACTAAAAGAGTCTTAAGAAAACTCTAAAATCACAGTTCTAGCTCAATTATCTCAACATCCTCAGCACCTGCATCATGCACGCTATTACTGTTAGAAAAGAACATAGTGTCAGCAAATATTTTTAAGTCACTTGTTCCGAGAAAATACCCTATGAGAATAGAAAGAAAGGCTATGTAAGTGTGAGTGGGAGGAGAGGAAAAGAAGAAAAAAAGAGACCAGAGTCTTCACAGAAGTATGTTTTGGGGAACTTTAGAAGGAAAAAATAATAATAGAGCATGAGAAAAGTAATTATTATGATAACATTTCTGCCTTTTCTCATCAATTTTATTAGAGATATGCCAAATCCATTACAAATATATTATATCAGCGTTAGGTAGCAAAGCAGTATTCTGTTTTTTCTTTGAAAAAAAGAAAAAGGCAAGTCCAGCTCAGGATGTAAGGCTGATTTCATGCAGATTCATTATTGATGTCTGCCTCCCTTCACTTCCAAGGTCCCATTGAAATGCTAGGAAAATTGTTTTCTGTTTAAAGAATGAAACCATAACAGCATTATGAAAACAGGAAAATATGCCGTCAACAGACCAGACATTTTATGAAATTCCATGAAGAGGAAAAACAAGCAAGCAGAATTAGCTGGGTGGGAAAATTAGAGTAGTGGAAACCACAGGTACACCTTGCATAAGCATGGTTCTCACCAACAGTGGCCCAGAGAAGCTCCAAGCTCAGAATGAACAAACACACAGCATGGGAGCAGGCAAGAGTGGTCACTACCACCTTTCATGGAACAAGTGCCTTCAGAACATCTGCAAGTTAAGCTCCTACTCTTCACACCTCCCCAAAATAAAGAAATAAAAGGCACAGCTGGCAGCAGTGACGTGCCCCCAGGTCACTATCCAAGGTCTGCTCTTTGTAGAAAAAGGGAACGTCTTCCTAAAGAAGGTTCCTAAGGAGGAAGCTGGACTCTGAGAGAGAGCAGAGCTTGGGTTTACTCCAGACATCCACTGTAGACACAAGGAAGAACCAGGAAAGGAAAGGCATTAAGAGAGCCCAGGAGTGAAATACACTGTACTAATTTTCTATTGTGTAAAGAATTGCCACCAAATTTAGTACCTTAAAACAACACATATTTATTATTTCATAGTTTCTGTGGGTCAGGAGTCCAGGCTCAGCTTAGCTAGATCCTTAGCTCAGGGTCTCACAAAGCTATAATCAAGGTCGGCCAAGGTGCACTCTCCTCGTGGGGCTTGGCTGGGGAAGAATCATCTTCCAAGTTCATTCAGGTTGTTGGAAAAATTCATTTCCTTGCAGCTCTGGAACTCACGGTAGCTTACTTCTTCAAGGCCAGGAGAGCATCTCTGACCTCCTCTTGAAGGTCTTTCATCTGATTGCTTCAGGCCCACCCAGGATAATCTCCTTTTTGATGAACTCAAAATTAACTGATTTAGTTCTATGATTGTATCTTCAAAATCCCCTCTCCTTTGCCATATAATGTAATCTAATCAAGGGAGTGGCTACCCCCTCACATTTGCCGTATTCTAGTGGCTAGTAGCAGGTAGCAGGTTCCATGGGTGAAAGGGCATGGAATTATCCAGGGGGGGGGATCCCCAGCCTGCCCTCCTGCTGTCTGCCCACATGCCAGAAAAGGAAACCAACACATGTTACATGACCCTGCATTTACATTCACAGAGTATACCCAGACCATCTATCTAGAATGTCCCACAAGTCCCTACATTTAGAAACAAGGAACAGTGGACACTTGAGAAAACCAGGCTCTCCCCAAACAAGTCCCCCACAGTAGGCAGCATCTAAGATGCCCCCCAGTGACCCCTGCCTTCTGGTACTCACTCCCTTATGTCGTCCCTTCCCCTTGAGTGTGAGGTGGACCTAAGCAACTCACTTATAAGGAATGAAATATGGCACAGGTGCTGGGGTGGCACTCCCAAGATTAGTTTATGAGAAGGCTCTGACTTCCACCTTACCTGCCTTCTCTTGCTTTGAGGCAAGCCAGCTGCCAGGGTGTGAGCTGCTCCATGCAGAGGCTCATGAAAAGTATAAACTGAGGGAGGCCTCTGGCCAGTAGCGAACTAGTAAGTGAGCTCAAGCCAACAATTGATAAGAAAGTGAATCTAGCCAACAACAGCATGAGTGAACTTGGAAGCAGATCCTTTCCCAGCTGAGACTTCAGATGAGAATACAGACCTGGCCAACACCTTGATCATAGCTTGTGAGACACCTTTGGGCAGAGGCACTCAGCTAAGCTACGCCTGGATTGCCTGGATTCCTGACTCACAGAAATGGTGTATAATAAATTATTTTTTGTTTTAAAAATTGCTAAGCAGCAATAGATAACAAGTACAGCCCTAAATGCACAAACAGAAAAGACGCTAGAGGAAACAAGGCTAATTCAGGCAATGGAGATTTAATACCTTCAGCGAAATAAGGAAGGACATTAGAGCTGTAAAGCAAAAAGAGGCTGCCATGGAAAAGGAGTAATCAGATAAGAAGAAAAGTTCCTGGAAACAAAAAATAATTACTAATATTTTACAGGTAAATGGATGCACTAACCAGTGAACCAGACATGGTTAAAAACTAAGCTGGGTGGTTAGAGAGATAAAATAAAGAGTGCTGGACAAAAACACAAAGAGACTGGAAATATGAAAGAAAAATTGAGCAATACAGAGCATAGATCCAAGAAGTCTAATATGTGTCTTTTGGGAGTTCCACAAGGGAAAAAAAGGTAGATTGCAATAGGGAGAAAATAATGAAGGAATGGAAGAAACCTTCCCTGAACTGAACATGGCACAGTTCAAATAGAAAGAATAATCCAAATACCAGACAGGATAAACGAAAACATTTCATACTCTGATACATCCTGGTAAAATATCAGAGTTCTTTGGATAGAGAAAAATTATAAAAGCTTCCAAAGAGAAAGAACGGTATCTAAAGGAAGTTAGAATCATGCTGACATCACACTTCTCATCATTAACTTGGGATTCTAGGTGATAACAGAGGATTGTAGGGAAAATATTTTGAACTTAAATTCCTATACTCAGACAACCAGTCCCCGACCAAGTTAAAGGACAAGATAGACAAGGTCCACTAACCCATTCACACTTACCACAAGGAAAAACTATAAGGAGGTTTTCCAACCAAACAAAACAGAAAGCAAAGACTCTCTCAGAGTCCAGCTCCCTCATTAGAAACTTTCTTTAAGAAAGTGCTCCTAAATGACAAGGAATGAAAGAAAATAAGACAAATGAAGTAAAGGAAGCTGGAAAGAAACTAGAAGTCAACACATGCAGATTCTCCTTCAAATATCCAATTGCACATGATTACATTTCATTCTCTGTGGGACAAAACACCAACCTTGATATCTGACACATAAAATTTGTTATAATCACTACATAAATGCCCTTTAGTGTTTTTTTATTTCCTTTTTTTTCTTTTTTCTTTTTATTTAAGGTCTATGAATGTAGATTTATTTTTAATCTTCAGAATCAACCTACAGCAAAATACAGAGACTTAATTGAATTTAGAGAACAGAATATAAATGTTTAAAAGCTTATAAAGTGAGAATACATAATAATGAAAGTAATAAAACCTGAGGGTGAGAGAGGAAAGAAAAAACAATGAAAACACATTCAATATCTTAATTTACTTATCTTTCTTAGCAGAGAGTCAATACACACTGTCTAAAGTTGATAAATCAATAGAGGTTTAATTACATTATTGTACAACATAAAACCAACTAATATAAGAGCCAAAAAGATGTAAGTAACAAAAATAGAGGGATCAAAAGTCAGGGGACATAAGAAGTATTGTAAGGGTGTTAATTTTTTTATCTATATAATAGAGAGCCAACAACACTGGCTATAATTAGTAAGTCAAGAAATAGATAAAAGGGCTTCATAGAACATAATAAATGAATGACCAATAAATACATGAAAAAGGCACTTCTTAATCAAAGAAGTATGAATTATTTATCAAAATTGGTTAAGATTTTTAGAAAAAATAATACTCAGGGCTAGCAAAGGCATGGTAAAGAAATATTGTCACCTAGTGCCACTGGAGTGAGCCACTCTGGAAGACAATATCACAACATGTATCTGGGCAGGTTAAAAAGGTCATATCCTTTGTCTTAGTAATTTCACTTCTAATAAATAACCCAAGAAAAATAATCAGAGACCTACGCAGGGATGTACAAAGAAACAAGATGTTCATTCAAATATAAGAAAATTGAGACACTCTAAAAATACACATATATAATATAGAAGTAGTTAAACAACACTATATCTACGTAATGGAATGATAACAAGGCATTTAAAATTGTGTTTTTAAAGAACAATTATAACATAATGGAGCACACCCACACCTACTGATAAATGAACCAGAAAAAAAAGAAGAAATCAAGCTCTGTGTTCATACGCAGAGGGAGAAGATCATGTATGTACACAGATATAAGGAGGCAGAAGAAGAGAAGAGAAAAAGAGAGAAAGATAGGCGCTCCAAGTAAGAGAGATATAGCAAAACATAAAAGGGAGCTTTCTCTGGAACAAAAATTAAGGATGATTTTTAATTACTTCTTTAGTTACTTCTTTTGTGCTTTTCTATATTTTCCGATATTTCTATAACATTAAGTGGGAGAGAAAAAATACACAAAATACTGGTGATAGTTATAAGTAATATTGATTTCCTTCTTCATATGTTCCTATGAATCCAAATCGATTCTTTGAATCAATAAATATTTACTGAGTGTTGTGTATTCAGGAACTGTTCAAAGCACTAGGAACAGGAGTAAACAAAATCTGTGCCCTCCAGAAGCTTATATAGTAGAAAGGAGAGAAAGACAATAAAATTAATAAGAAAAATATATAATATGTCATCTGGTGGTTTGTACTGTAGAGAAGAAAAGGTGGGAGTGGAATAGGAAGTAGTGGGTAGGGGGGTGCAATTTTAACCAGGATGTGACAGTGGCTCTCACGAAGACAGTACTAGAGAAATAATGGAAGGAGGGAGCCATGTGCCTGGCTGGTGGAAGGGCACTGCAGGCAGAGGGACCAGCAAGCATAAAAGCCCTGTGGTGGGACAGGGCCTGGCCTGCCTGAGAAATGACAAAGTGGCGGGTTTCCTGAAGGAGACTAAGTGAGAGGCAGAAGAGGGAACAGGATTCTGAGGCATGCAGAGCAATGCAAAGTCTCAGGTTCCCCCTCCCCTACGAGGTGCGAGCTTTGATCAAGGGTGGAAAAAGGTTTGACTTTTTATTAACAGTATCACACTGGCTACTGTGATGAGAAAAGACAGAGGAGAGGGTCGGGGTTGGAGCATAAGGGAGAAGGGGGAACAGTTGGAGGCTATTGCAATAATCCAGGAAAAAATATTAAAGGCTAGTTTAGCACATGGCATGGGACCTGGCACAGAAAAGTCATTCAACTGAAACGTTGTCAAATGAAGTCATATATGATGATTTATTTTTGCATGGTTTATTCTTCTCCACATAGTAATTTTCAGGTCATTCAATTTATTTCATTGGGGCTCCCTAGATTACTACCCTTACTGTGCTCTTACCAGAGTATCCCCTCAACTGTGTATCATACAGCTTTCTTTAGATATCCCAGTAGCAAACGAATGTCTACTCCAGGATTGCGTTGAATCAACTAAACATGCACATATGGCTTCCCTTCAACAGTTTTCAGAGCACTGATATTTCTATTCTATATTTCCAATACATGTTTTATCTGATTACATTTTCCATTTACTAGATAGTGCTCATATTTAAGGATTTTTGACCCATCTACTTATTATTTCCATTTGTTTTTTATTTATTTTTGGCTTTTTAGTTCAACTCCCACCAAAAAAAACCAAAAAGTTTGAGACTGCTAAAGAATATATAAATCAACATGATAAAAGCAAAACTCAAAATTAAACTGTTGAGTACCAACAGATAAAAAGATGCAGATATATGTGAGAATAAAATATTGGTGTGTAATATTTATGAGTTAATCATGTACTGTATATTTCAAAGTGGCTAGAAGAGCTATTTTGCCCTCATCACAAAAAAAGGGTTTAAGGTGATAGATATGCTAATTACCCTGATTTGATCATTAAATCATTTAACATGTATTGAAACATCGCCTGTGCCCCACAAATATGTACCATAATTATGTATCCATCATAAGTAAATGCTTTTAAAAAAAAAAAATCCAAACCACCACCTCTCCAGGAGAAAGGGAACATTCAAATGAAATCCTCAAAAGTCCAGAGAAGAAACATGGTGTGAAATTACAGTCCCTAATTATTTTTATAGAAGGCAAAAATTGTATTAGCTTAGCAAGAAGTCGTCAGATGGGCCAGAATCTCATCCCACTTATTTTGATGGAAGATATATTTGTGAAGTGAATTATAGCAAAACCCAAGATGAAAAGTCATATGACAGGTCACTAAAGAAAAACCCCAACTAACTCCAGAGGTATGCTTAATTTTATTGTGAAAACTGTTTAGAATCAGCATTCCTCATGTCATGAGAATCACGATGTCTTTGAATCAGAATGACAGCAGGACAGTTCCATCTAAGTAATATCTGCTTGGGCCTTACCTAAGCAAAGCCTGCCTCCCTGGCTTTCAGCTCTACCCACAGCCACTTCAGCATTACTATTAATATCATGTACTGTTTCTGGTTCTCAAATTCTCTCATAGCAGTATCTCTGCTCCACGGCTAATCAATATTTTTTAGGTATCACATTAACACGAGATCCTAACACTATCGCCTCCACCAATCTCCTCTCTCTACTGACAGGCTCTTCCCTTCTAAGCTGGCCCTTTGCAATGAATGGGCACTCAAGCATCTCAGCTTAGGGAGATCAAAAAGAGGCACAAAACTTACAGACTAAAACCCCTTCTTCTAAACATTGCTCCTTCTTTCCTGTTCACAGTTACAGTTCATTATTTAAACATCTGGTTAACTTTGGGATGTGTGGAAAGTTGTCAATAATCCTTTCTAAAGCACAATTAAATATAAAAGCAGGCAAAATATTATTACAAAGAAACATAACGGAAAGTCATTAATGGCAAAATTATTACTTTGGGACAGAGAAATTTTAAGGAATGCTTCTAGAGTGAAAATATATAGGCTAGAGTGCCATGGTGTCAGCCTAGCTCACAGCAACCTCCAACTCCTGGGCTCAAGCGATCCTCCTGCTTCAGCCTCCCAAGTAGCTGGGACTACAGGTGCGTGCCACCATGCCTGGCTAATTTTTCTATTTTTAGTAGAGATGGGGTCTCACTCTTTCTCAGGCTGGTCTCAAACTCCTGACCTCAAGCGCTCCTCCCACTTCAGCCTCCCAGAGTGCTAGGATTACAGCGTGAGCCACTATGCCTGGCCTAGAGTGAATATATTTTATAGTACTACAGTACAAAACTGAGGAAAATGTTTTATATCACAGTAGATATTAATGGTTCTTTCCTAACATTGAGACTTTGATTTCTTTCAAATGAACATCAATAGATACTGATAGAATTTTCTTTAGCAAGAGTACCTATACAATTATACTAATTAAACCAGAATAGATTAAAAGAGTTTATGAATTCTTATATTTAATTTCCACTACAAGGACTCTAAGCAAAAAAAAAGGCAATGGAAACAACTGTTGGTGAAGATGTGAAGAAACTGGAATCCTCATACATTGCCATGGGAATGTAAAATGGTGCAGTCACTGTGGAAAACAGTTTGGCAGTTCCCCAAAAAGTTGACCATAGAGTTACCATACGACTCCGCCACTCCACCCCTAGCCACATACCCAAGAAAACTGACAACTATGTTCACATAAAAACTTGTACACAAATGTTCATGGCAGCATTATGATAAGAGCAAGAAATGGAAACAACCCAGATGTCCATCAGCTGAGAAGTGGATAAACAAAATGTGGTATATCCGATGGAATATAACTCAGCCATAAAAGGGAATGAAGTACTGATACACACTGCTACACGGATGAGCCTTAAAAACATTATGCTACGTGAAGGAAACCAGACACAAAAGGCTTGTATGATTCCATATATGTGGAACGTCCAGAATGGATGAATCCGCAGACCCAGAAAGTAGATTAGCAGTTGGCTAGAGCTATGGGCTGTGGGGAATAGGGAGTGACTGCTAACGGGTATGAGGCTTCTTTTTTGGTGCTAAAAATGTTCTGAAATCAGTGATGATGGTTACACAACCTTGTGACTATACTAGGAAAACACTGAATTACACAATTTAAAATGATGAATTTATGGCATGTGAAGTATATCTTGACTCAAAAATATAAATTTTTAAAAAAGTAATGGAACATCTTCCCTCCACAATATATTTTGATTGTATTATAATTCAAAAACTCTAATGTCCAAAAGAATACCATAGATACAATTATAAGACAAAAAATGATGCAAGGCAATTTGAACAAATACAAAATACAAACAAATAATATTTTTAACATACAAAGAGCTCATTTAAAAATGGATAGAAAAACGCCAACATGAAAATATGTTGAAAGGACTGAGATGATAATTTCTATGGGAAATATAGACAAATATTAATAATAGCAAAAAATGGCCAATCTCCCCAACAATCAAGGAAATGCGCATTACACCAAGATATTATTTTTCACCTGTCGATATAATAAAGATTTTTCTTTCAACGATTCCAACTTTCTCCTGCCCTAGTGGAGGGAGATTAAATTGGTACATACATCTCTGAAAAGCAATTTGGCACTGTGCCAGGGGTAGAGAACAAAAGATGAGTAGTACACAATTTGTTTTGAAGGAATTCAGGCTGACAGAGAGACACAGACATATAAACAAATCAATGCAATAATCTCCCAGGCGCTTTGAGAGAAATAACAGGGTACAGAGGGACCTCAAAGAAGGGAATGGCCAGGCCTTCCTTCTGGCAGAGGAAGAGGATCAGGGTAGATGATGCAGATGACTGACGGTACCAAGATGCACTGGTGTGACTCAGACTGGAAGCAACATCCCAGAACATTAAAATTCCTGCATGTGGTTGCTCCAGCTGGAGCCCAGGACACAAGGACAGGGGTGGCACGAGGAGTGCACAGAGGTCAGCTCCAGAAGGGCCTTGCTGTGTCCCGGACCTCCCAGCAGAGCCTAGCAATGAGTAGGGAAGTAATAAATATCAGTGAAATGAATGAATATTTTCTTTTCTTAAAGCAACATAGAAGACGTTCTCTTCCCCTGCATATGTTTAAAATTTTCTACAATAAGAAGTGAACTGAATATAACAACTAAAAGCAATAAAGAACCCTAGAATTCTTTCAGCAGATCAGATGTTCTCTTTAGGAAAAGGCACCCTGGTAACGTGTGGAGGATGCATCAGAAGGAAGCAGACTTGGAAGAGAAGCAGGTGAGGCAGCTGAGCGACAGTCCAGGCAGTCGGCATCTATGGCCTGAACCAGGACACTGCTGTGGACACCGAGAGGAAGGGAGACCAGCCATGTTCGGGGAAGAACCCACACTGGCAACTGACCGACGTGAGCAGTGAGGTGAGGGCAGGATGGCATCCTGCTGGCTTGAGTGGCCGAGTGTACAGGAGAGTATTCCCGCAACAGGAGGATGGGTACACAAAGCTGCTTAGAGAAAAATAGTCTGGGTTTGGACTTGCTGAGTCTCAAGTAATTCTGAGCACCTGAGGGAGATGATACGTATTATAGCTCAATATAGGAAAATACATATTGGTGGATTTCTACCTATAATGGAGGCAACACACATCTTGGTGGTGAAGGACATGGGCTGTGGAGTTAGCCTGACTTGGACTTGAATTCCAGCTCTGCCACTTACTGGATTGGTGACCCTCGGGAGGTTATTTCCTCTTTCTAAGACTCAGATTCAGTGAAGACGGTGCCACTTCCTTCATGAGCTGTTGCAATGATTAAATAAAAGAGGTATACTTGGCATGGTGTTTAGCAGAGAGAAAACATCCAGAAAGGGTGGGTTTGTATACATGGCTTAGGTCTTGGGAGTGGATGCCAGGTGAAGAGACAGGAGGAGCAAAAGTGAAGCCCTACACAAGCAGCCACATCAAAGCAAAGGACAGAACGTGAGGAGCAGTGAAGTAGGACAAGAAGAGATCAACAAAAAGTAGAAGGAGAATTGGGAGTGAGAGATATCATGACATAGATGCAAAAGGATGAGAATTTTGAGGTAAGACTTAGATGTCTATATATTGATGTTAAAAAAACTCCCAAGTTAGTGTATAAATGTGGAAAGTAATGTGAATAATAAGTAAAGAGAGTCTGTAATTATATAATCATTCTATCTATCCATATACAAGAATATAGAAAAATCTGAAAGTATACACACTGAACTGTTACCAATAAATACTTCTGAGGAAGTAAGTGGGCTTGGAGAAATGGGGGCAGGAGATGTGACTGGGAACTATAACTTTTACTTTTGCATCGCCTGAATTTTCATTTTTTTTTTGAGAGTTACTTTTATGTATTACCTGTAAAATTCAAAAGTAAGTACTAAATTATAAACAGAAAGTTGAAGTTACACAAGGAAAGAAAAGCTTTGCCAAGTCTTTGTTGACCTAGGTGACCAGAGATTCAGTGGAGCAGGGGCAAAACCCACGACAAAGAGCTGAAAAGAGAGAGCAGGCGTCATGTGCATGCCCAGGGAGAACCGCCAAACTATTCCTTCGAGAAGCCTGGCTGCGTGTGCAAGAGGAGACAGTCGTCAGCACCACGGAAAGGTTTTCATTTTTGTTTTAAGACAGAAGAGGTTTTTAGGAGAGCCAAACAACACAGAGAAAACGCTGAGGGATGAGGAGTAAACAGACTGGAAATACAGGAGAGAAATGGGATAACTAATGGAGCAAGAAGCCAGAGAGACAAGGCTCAAGGTAGAAACTGGCCTCGAGCCAGAGACGCTTCTCCTGGGGCGGGCACGGAGTCGTAAGGACGGCTCCCTCCTGCGGGTGAGACGTGCGCACATGGCACAGAGCACGGCTCGGTGAGCGCACCCGGAAGCACCACCGTGTCGCCAGATGCTTACGGTGCAAGACAATCACTGGACGCAAGAACACTGTCAGGAGTAGGAAAGGTAACCGACAGGTGAAAGTATTAACAAAGACTGAAAATTCAAGCCCAACTCCTCCCTATGAAAAATGAGTTTTAACCATCAAATCAAGTCGAATCTTTCACAGTTCACAAACCTACTAGCCCTTCTCTCTCTCTCATGTTGCACTTTGGAGGCTCTAAGGGAAAAGACCATGTTGAAGTCTCTCACTGTGGCAAATCTGGAGGCAAAGCCCTGACAGGGAAGTTCTTAGTAAAAAAAATATAATATCTCAAAAGAACAAAATCCATGTTTTCAGCTTTAAAGTAGTGACAGTCTTACTGTTACAAGGAGAATGCAAAATATGGCTTTGGGATTGCTTTGGGCTATAACATCACTGCCCCTTTCTGACTTTCTAGTCCTGTGGTTTTGCTGTGACACAGGAAACATTTTCAGCTCTTCTATGTAATCACTCTTTTCTGATTTGTGAGGGATTTCTCCATGCATAGTCTATAAAGGGCTGATTTTATGGGGATGATACACATGATGGCCTTCAGTGCTGTACACATTTTTATACTATACACTTTGCTCTAAATTAAGCCTCTCTCTAAGGAAAAAGAGTGAAGTTACAAGCTTTAGGTATTTGGTGTCTGATGCAGTTATGTGTGTGTGTGCGTGTGTGTGTGTGTGTGTGTGTGAGTGTGTGTTGAGGGGAGAGAGAGAGAATGAACAACAGCTGTCTCAGGCACATGTAATCAAAAGGACTCCAGATAAAAGCAGACCCAAGAGGCTGGATTAGAGTTTTCTTCACTGGAAAAGAGAATAAGGCTTAATTGAAAGATTTAATTGGAGTATCAAGTCTCTCTGTTCATCTAGTCGGGGACTGACAGGGTGAAAGAAAGGGTTAGGTCAAGCCCTTGCCCAACTCCATCTGACGTGGCCGTATGGAACGGAAGCACGTGTCCCATTCCTTTTCCCCTTTGCATGCCCTGCCCTTAGAGGAATGCCTAAGATCCACCTGCATGAGACACACACTGAGCGAGGGAAAGAGAATCAAGGTGGGAGTTTGAGCAGAGTCTCAGTTGGAGATACTGGCAACAGGCAAAAGACAGTGGGACAGTCTCAAACATGGAACGTGTAAGGCACACGTTTGCAGGGCGAGCAAAGCTACATGCATTTGACCGCGCTCTGTACCAGGCATGATATTCTCAACATCAAGTTTTCACAAACCTTCGCCAACCTCCACCTTGATAGAAACCCATACCAGCTCTCTCCTCAGGACACACCTTACTTCTCTAATCACCCCTGGACGCTTATTCCCTCATACCCTCCATGCCAAGGGGCAAGAAGATCACTTCAGCATCTCACAGTGCCCGGTGTCCCTTCCCAGCAATTGATCTTACTCTTCCAATTTCCTGCAGAACCCTTCCTGGTCAGTGCTCACCATCTTCACCCCACAAACCTGCCCTCATTTCTCATTTCTTCTCCCAGTGATGACACCATCCAAGCTGGGGGCCTGAGAGATGCAGTAGATGCCACGCTGGTCTCATACTGTCCATATCCAGGTAGTCACAAAGTCTGCCCCCTATGCCTCTGGAATACCCCCCTCTCCTCCGGGCCATCATAGCCCAGGTCCTGTGGGCATGAGGCTTAGGCCAGGATGGCAAAAGCCTCGAAAGATGTTCACCTGGATCCTCTTCCAGGCCATCACTGTCTTCTAACTGCAGAGACATTGCTTGGTCAGTATTCCAGCAGGTGAAACACTTCAAAGATGTCTTTTCAGTCAATAAACCCTAAGGACCCACAATCAACCAGGTCAGTGTTTTTGATTGTCCTGATGTCAACAACTAAATCAACCAAGGTGGACAGATATGGCCAAGAAAACAAACAAAAGATGCCAGGTTATTGGTAATTTCGAGAGCTCATACTCACCTAGCAAACCATTTATGAAATAAGCATAGGCTTAACTGCTATTAAAATGCTCCGGCCTGAACTCATCCAGACAAAAACAAGACCGAGTCTTGATAGCAGCTTCCCCTGAATTGGTGCCAGAACATGTGATGAGATGATATCCCAAATGTGCCAGTGTTCTAGAAATGTAATTTTGGCCAGTGATATGCAAAACATTACAGCAAGCTTCCTGGACCAGGTCAAAACCTCAAAATGAAGAATGTTAATTCCAAAATGATTTTTTTCTGGGCCACATGTAAAAGAAAAAACATGCAATTGGACATGCTAGAAAATGACCCAAAGATCCTCTGAAGGCAAACTGGGGCAATTAGATTCTGCTCTGAGTTAGAAAGCCAACAAGAGCAATGTGAATTTCATAGCACACAAAGACAGCACACCCAGGCTGCTATTGAAAAGCCGTCCCAGGAAAACAGCAGTGACCAAGAGAGGCGGTTCTGAGCCATCTTTGTTTCTAAGTAGTAACTGCAGGAGGATTTGTAGCTCAAAAAAGAACTAGTCTCATGCTAACTCATCAGTTAATCAAAAGTTCAAACTTTTTAAAAGAGGGATCAATAAACCTATAACTACTAAGAATTTAAAACTTTTATATTAAAAAGGCAGCAGTACCAAATTAATGCCATCAGATTGTCCTCTGAGAGTGAAATGTTTAGTCAACCAACCACAACTAATTAATTGTGTTTTATTAGCACAATGCCAAGCAAAAATGGCTGATCAATTCTTTCTCTGAATCAGCTTCATTAACTTTCTGGCTTTTGTATAAACAAAATCAGGGTGAATTTCACAGATCCAAGTTTACACCAAAAACTCAATTTAATAAAACTTAAATGAAAAAGTTATTGTCTTCCCTGATTTATAAAAACAAAAATTTAAGAAGCATCCCAATGCAAAAAGTCAAATATAAAAGGTATAAAGGAGTCAGATTAAAAGAAGTCATCAAACAACCCAATCCCAGGCCTCAAGTCAAAGGAAGAGCAAATCTAATAGGCCAAAATTTTAGGACATCAAGAAAAAAGATCAATTGTTAGCCAAATCTTCAAATCCAAAAGAGAAGAGAATTTTCGCCATTGTATCATCCAAATCACTTAAGTGATTTCTAAAATCTGACCCCTGGCAAAAACACACACACCCTGGTTTTGATCATATGTCAAACACGATCAAATAATTACTGACCCACTTCCATATATATGACAAAATGTTTTCACGGGTAGAAAAAAGATCTTACTTGAAATTTAATCATCTTTAAAGTAATTCACACTATTTGTGTTTGGTTCACCAAGATATTTGCTTGGCGACTGCAAAAGCATTCAGGCTATGGATGGTAATTACTCTTCTGGAATTAAAAAAGATGGGCAAGCAGGTATGTGGGGTTTTGGGTGAGTTTTTTAATTTTTTAAAATTTTTATAGATTTAGAGAGTACAAGTGCAGTTTTGTTACACGGATATATTGGATAGTGTTGAAATCTGGTCTTTTAGTGGGCCATCACCTGAATAGTGTACAATGTACCCAATAAGTAATTTGTCATCCCTCACCCCTTTCCCACCCTCCCACCTTTTGGAGTCTCCAATGTCTATTATTCCACGCTGTATGTAACAGGCATTGTTTTAAATGATGTACTTCATTTCAACTCCCAGGTATAAAGGAATAGAAGTAGCCACAAAGACGGTGTCTGGAAATGACCTAAGGGCTCTCTACCTTGCCAACTTGATGCTTCTTTCACCTTTGAAGACCTGATTTTCTTCCTACAGCAAGTCATTCTGCATTAGTCCTAGTGTGAAGTAAAACCCTCAGACAGAGAGTACCCAGAGCAAAGGCGGCTGAATGACGTGCCTGGACCATTATGTCTGTGGCAGGCTGCACCGGACCGTGTGGAGAACAGCATTTGGTTGCCAGCCCCATGCCTCCCAGAGAAAGAAAAGAAACTGAAATCTTTTGCAGATAACCTCTTCTACTCTCAACCCTGACCTCACATTAATCCACTTTCATCTTGGAATAGAGGAAGAGAAAAAGAAATATAACAAGAAAAGACTGAAGAGAAAAAGAGACGATAATGAAGAGAAGTACAACAGGGAACACAAGTTAAAGGTTCTGAGGTCCAAACCTGGGTTTGAATCCCAGCTCTGCCGTTTAACAGCTCTGGGCTACAACTTGGCCAAGCTGTTTAACCATCGTGAATTTTTGCTTTTTCGTCTGTAAAATGGGGTGAGTAACACCCTACTGGATTGTTGTGAAGAATAAAAAAAGATAAGTATGTAAAGCACTGAGCCTGCTGCCTGTCAGAGAAGAAAGTAGCTAAAGAGAGAGGGGAGGAGAGTCTCTGGGGGAAAAAGCTCAAGGGCTCAAAGGACAGCCTGAATTCACTAACAACAAATGCCTCATTCTTATTATAATCAAACTGGAAATAGGTCCTGCTTACCTACTACACAATCAGCAAGGTGCATGGTTCAGAAACCCAGTGACCCAATTCCCCGCCCCATTCTCAAGGTGCGTACAGTCCTGCTCAGGCAACAGAATCTCACACATGAAATACGTAAAAAAAACCACCCCGCATTTCTAAGTAGCCCACATGCCGTGCGGAATGTGAGTGCTGCAGCAACTTGGAGAGGGGGCCAGTGAGGGCTGACTCGTGGGGGTTCCTTTCAGGGAGGGGGCGCTAGAAAGAGGAACAGACAGATAGGAGAAGGGAAGGCTTGTCAGGTGAAGAGAAAGCAAACGTGCCACAGCCAGAGTTTGCCCTGAGACACGGGGAGATGAGCAAGTCAAGGGAGCAGGGAGTTGTGCGGCGACAGCCTGGACTAAGGGTGTGGACAGGTGAAAAGCAGTGAGCACGGGAGCCAGCCACGGGAAGAAAAATGGACCAGATGTAGCAAGTGAATAGGAAAAATATAAGAGAGGGGTCTACCTTGCATCTCTTTCAGATTTCCCATTCCCATCTAAGACCTCATGCATGCCTTTCCACCTTCCTGGTATTTCTTAGGAGGAAGTGAAACCACACTTCTATTTCCCTAGATAGAGGCTGTCATCACCTTTCTCAATAACTAGGCTGCACAGGACAAGGTTGACAAATGTGGGCTCGTCTGCGTCCATATCCCAGCTCTGCCACTTGCTAGCTGTGTGACCTCAGGCAAGCAAACTAACTTTCCAGGCCTCAGTTTCCTTATCTGTAGAAGAAGGGGTAATTATAATACCCCTCTTGCAGATTGTTGAGAGGATGAGTCAACAGATTTAATAAATTCCTTAATTAAGAAGCACCTAAAACCGTGCACAGGAAGAAATTCACAAATTGATTACTACTACTATTTATTATTATTATATCTATTACCTTTAATTTTTAGCTGGAATATAGCCACAGAAAGCTTAAATAATCATCACACACATTACTAAGGAGGAGGTACCAAGGGTAAACCCATCTTAGAATTGAAAGTTCTTCCAAAACTACCACCAACAGTGACAACCCCAATGCAAGACCCAGACAATAAAGGATCACCCAGGATGGCTTGAGCCCTTACCTGGCTTGGTGAATGGCCTCCATCCACTCTTTACCGTCCTGCTCCTCCTCACAGCGCAGCTCCAGTGGTTTCTGACCTTCATGGCCAAAAAGAACAGTAAAGTAATACTGTAAAGAAAAACAAACACAAAAAGTTTAGTTTTATTTTTCAAGCGTAACAGCCTACAATATTTGCCTACAAAGGGTATATATTTGTGAAATACATCAGCAGTATGTAAATTATATTTCAAGATGCAGTATCCCCCCTAGTCCAGTTGACAATGACTTTGCACCTAAAAGATAACCATAGACTGAATCTTAACACCCCTCAGTAAGAGTGAATCCATAACCTTTTTTATGCAAGTACAAAAAAGAACATTGCACAAATTTGGCTATGCAGATAAAGTGAATATGATATTTCCTAAATGTGATAGAGAGCTGCAGGGACACAAGAGTCTACACCACTGCACTGGCTAATTCCTTTATATTTTCTATTCTATATCTACTCTCCATTCCAAGAAGCAATATGCCTATAATTATGCATTCCAATTGCTGCCATTTGCCTCTCTTGCAACCTTAGCACATGTCACCAATTGCTTATGCCTGTTTACCCAGAGATAGCCTTGCAATTCCATTCAACACAGTATTCCAGAGTGCCACTTACAACGGATTATGCTTGATACGGGAAAAGAAGCCTAATTGCCATTCTAGGGGTTAAGACATGATCAGAATTTCTTTTGGGTACAGGTGTGACCTAAGTCATTGTTTGATAAAAGGAATTGGGCTCAAGAAGGGAAAAGACCAAATTTATCAGCAGTAAAACAATTTCTCTCATATGAGCTTTATTTATAATCACCAAAACCTGGAAACAACCCGAAAATCCTTTAGTGGGTGAGTGGATAGCTAGTGGTACATCTAAACAATGGAATACTACTCAGCGATAAAAAGGAACAAACTCTTCACAGACTCAACAACTTGGATGCCTCTCAAAAGCATCATGTTGAATAAAGAAGTCAGTCTCAAGAGGTTACATACTGTATGATTCCTTTTGTATGACATCCTTGAAATAGTGACAGTTTGAGCCATGACAGAACAGTTGCGCATCCTGATTATGGAGTTTGCACAAATCCAAACGTTTAAATTCATAAAACCATGCACAAAAAAAAGGTCAATTTTATATTGTTAATATAAAGATAAAAATTTGTAAATGTTTTCTCAAGGTTCTCATGAGGATTTCAGAACAGAGGTAATCAAATAACCAAAACTCAGACTTCCAAACTCACACTGGGCCACCAAATCACTCCATGTTGCAGCAAAGACATGAAATGGGGAACTCTGCAATGATAAGCAGAGTCCTTGGACCACAATTATAAAACAGAAGTTTTGTTTAAAAAAAAACAAAACCTTGGTCTATGGACTACTTTGACAGAGTAGATTTTTGAATGTAACAAGATAAGTCAACTTGAGTGGTAATATATTTTGGGAAAT